>CAUYPO010083803.1:0-16475 GCA_963574435.1 Cheirogaleus major | reverse complement strand
GCTCACGCCTGTAATCCTAGCACTCTGGGAGGCTGAGGTGGGCGGATCGTTTGAGCTCAGGAGTTTGAAACCAGCCTGAGCAAGAGCGAGACCCCATCTCTACTAAAAATAGAAAGAAATTAATTGGCCAACTAAAATATAGAAAAAATTAGCTGGGCATGGTGGCGCATGCCTGTAGTCTCAGCTACTTGGGAGGCTGAGGCAGAAGGATCGCTTGAGCCCAGGAGTTTGAGGTTGCTGTGAGCTAGGCTGACGCCATGGCACTCTAGCCCGGGCAACACAGTGAGACTCTGTCTCAAAAAAAAAAAACACTTTGTAGCTGTTAAAAGAAAAAGAGAATGGCCGTGCGGCATGTGTGAGCTCCACCTGATCTATGTGTGTTGAAGGGGCAGCTGTCTCCTGCAGGCCACCTCGCTGAGAACCTTCAGACTGGTCCAGTTTGTTTTGGCTCTTTCTCAGCCCCAAAGGACTTTGGTTGGGAAATGAAACTAGAAGTCCCTTAAAGATGATTAGGATATCCATCTGTGGGCTAAGAATTATCTTGAGAAATTATTATGCTGTAGAAATAGGTCTGCAAGGGTAGAGAGACCAGGGTGTTAACAAAGGTTGTTGTTGAATGATTTTTTTAAATCTCTTTTCTAATTCTAATTAAAAAGACATTTTTAATTTAAAACAATCACATTCAAATCATTCTTTTTTTAAAAAAAAATCAGCTTTATTGAGATATAAATCATATACTATAAAAATCACCCTTTTAGAGTGTCTAAGGGGTTTTTAGTGTATGTGCCATCATCGCTATGGTCAGTTTTACAACATTTCAAAGTTTATCCATGTTGTAGCATGTGACAGGATTTCTTTCCTTTGTAAGGCAGAATACTATTCCATTGTGTGGATAGACCACATTTTGTTCATCCACTCATCTGTTGATGGACATTTGGATCGTTTATACTTTTGGCTTCTAGGAACTTTTATGTACAAGTTTGTGTGTGCACATGTGTTTTTAGTTCTCTTTGGTATGTTCCCAGGAGTGGAATTGTTGCCGGGTCATGTTACAACTTCTTGAGGAACTGCCAAAATTTTCTGCAGCGGCTGCACCATTTTACATTCCCACCAGCGGTGTGTGGAGTTCCAGTTTCTCTACGTCCTCTCCAACGCTTACTGTCGTCTGGTCATTTTGACTATAGTCATCCTAGTGGGAAAGTGGTATTCATTATCCCTAGTTATTGAAAAAAATGACACTCCATCCTGTGCAGACTAACCCTATTCCCCAAAACAAACACATACTTTTTTTCTCCCCAGCTGAAACAGAGCCTCATGAGGGCAAGAGGAAAGTGGAATCTCTGTGGCCCATCTTCAGGATCCACCACCAGAAAACCCGCTATATCTTTGACCTCTTTTATAAGCGGAAAGCCATAAGCAGAGGTAATTGGCCAAGTTAGTTCCCTCTTGGCCTTTCGAATTTTAATAGCTTTGTGAATTATTTAAGTGATGACCCTTATCCTTGCAACCTCAGCAAGAGTCCCGATTTTTCTTACTACTAGAAATGGGGGTAGCCAATGTTGGCTAAATATTCTTTTTATTCAAGGGTGGTGATAGGCCAGCAATGGGGAAGGTTTGTTACACGATGGTCTGATGCCCTTTCTCCATCTTTTTGACAGAACTATATGAATATTGTATTAAAGAAGGGTATGCAGACAAAAACCTGATTGCAAAATGGAAAAAGCAAGGGTATGAGAACTTGTGCTGCCTGCGGTGCATTCAGACACGGGACACCAATTTTGGAACAAACTGCATTTGCCGGGTCCCCAAAAGCAAGCTGGAAGTGGTAATGTCTGACGCTCGTGTTTGATGTTATTTTCAGCACAAAATTCTGCCCTAGTCAACTCCAAAGGATTTCATATTATTGGGTTGGGCTGGAATGTAGTTTTGTCACTGGACAGCCTGCTAGCCATCCCTCCTGGGAGTCCCTCTGTGCAGAAATCCATGCTAGGCAGAGTGTGGCAGTGATCGTGTGTGTTAGGTCTGGGGGCTAATCTCAACTCCACCTTTGGGCAAGTTATTGAACTCCAAGGTGGTGGGAGGGCTATATCAGGGAAGGGTGACCAGTCAGTGGGAGTTCCTATCCCATTTCCTTCAATCCTCACAATGACTTTAATTTTACCATCACTGCATTTCCTGTCAGAAATTTCTGTTCCAAAAGTAGGCTGAGCACCTGGAGTGGTGCTGAGGGGGCAGTAGCTGAGGTCAGGGCACAAGCCCCTCTGAAAGAGAGTTGCAGACCAAGGCAGAGAAGGGTACGGCACCTTGCCCATTAGTGGCCATTAAGTGCAGCCCCCTGGCAGACAGTTGTTGGCCCAGCTATGAGGTCAGGCCAGATAGCCTGTCTCCCAGCGTGGCCTTTTCACTAATTGGCCCCTTTATGCTACAGCAAGAGCTATAATTTATAGAGCTTTGGCTCAGTGCTGAGGGTTTTAAGTCTTCAGGAAGCTCAGTCTCCCTGCACCACGTGGCAGTTCAGGGATGAGCATGCTGAGCAGTGGAGAGCAAGCGAGGGCCACCTCCCCAAGAGAAGGCTCTGGGTGCTGCTTTTCTGAAGGAGGCAGGGAAGGGTGGCAGAGTGGCAGAAGCCTCCCTCCTCTGAGAGCCCCAGGTTTCCATGGGGATGTAGTGCTGCTTCAGCCCTGTGGCCAAAACAGAGCCTGCTTTAGACTTTGCTTGGTTCCACCAGAGGATCTTGTTTGTTTAGACTCAGGTCTTGCTCTACCAAAAGAGTTTTAAAAAGTACAATAAACACAAACCACCGCTCTGGGGGTCTTCTGTCTGCTGACCCAAGCACACACCCTTCTGCTCTCCTACCCTAGCCAAAAAGTCTCCCAGCCCAGAGGAGGCCCTGAGGTCCCTGGCACTTAGCCTGCTGAGCAGTAGCAGTGCCACTTCAGCTCACTGCAGGGTCTGTCATGTCCACTTAGAATAACAAGTCTCATTCACACAGGTTTTTTTTCCTTTAATGGCACGTGTGTGTTGAATCTGCATAAACTAAATGCACATATAGGTGTAACTTCAGTGTCAACAATAAGCTGTTTACATCTTCATGAAAGAACCAAATTTTCTCTGTCTAGAACTGTTAAAGGGTTTCTGAGTGTGTCCTCTAGGGCATGTCTCATTGGCACTCTCCTTGGTGGGAGGGTCCCTGTGTGTGTGGCGGGTGGTGGGCGTAGTGCCTCAACTGTCCTCTCTTGCAGGGCCGCATCATCGAGTGCACGCACTGTGGCTGCCGGGGCTGCTCTGGCTGAGGCCCGCAACCCCTCTCCGCCCAGGACCTTGGACTTCGCAGTTGCTGCCTGCTGCGCCACCCCCTCTCCTGGGAGCAGCTCTTCCTGCAGAGCGGTGCCCCAGGCCCGAGTTAGAACATGGTCTCTACGGGTGAAGGCTTTGCTGTCTATCAGCTGTGATTTGTAAAAATAAAACTTTCAAACTTCTTGGGCCCCGTGTCTATTCTTTCAGAGCAGCAGTCTGTGGAACCCAATGGGAGAGCGCCAGGCCCTGGAGACCAGACACCCCAGGGACTGCATCCTGGCTCCCCGTTGTAGGTGCTATGTGACCCTGGGCAAGTGTGCTTGCCTCCTCAGTGATGGGGGTGCCTCTCAGAGGCAGGGATGGCCTGACACACAAAGGTGAGTCAAACTGTCCTTGGACCTGCTGTGAACATGGGCACTCTGGGCCCAAAGTCTGTCTCATGCCAGGGCCCGCGAAATCCTGCAGTTCTTACTCTAGGCCAGGACTTTCCCTCGTGCATGAAGCAACACCAGCATTTTCACTTGTCTTTAATATAGAAGGGACTCCTGGGGCTCCCACAAAGTGCTGTGAGGCTGGACACTTTGTTCTAACCGCACTCCTCATAACCTGCCCTCAGGACCTCTATCCAAGTCAGTCTCCCCAGTGGCACCTTGGTCCCCCTTGGGCTTCGTCCGGAACTTCTGCCAGGGGTGGGGGGTTTCCTCTGCTGACATCACTTTCAGCCACTGCTTATAATAGGCTCGGAAGCCGTCAATCTTCTCCAGGTAGGTGTTCTTCTGTTTGTACTGTAATTGGAAAGGCGTGGGGTTCAGGATGCAGAGGAACCCTCTGATGGGAGTCACTGCCTGTTACCTACAGCTAATCCCAACCATGGCAGCCAGTTCAAGCCTCAGGGAAACTGGTCCCTGCCATTTGCTCTCCTTGCCAGGCAACTGCAGGGGACAGGGCACAAGAGCAGCTGGTGTGCAATGTGGGAGCAGGTTCCAGCTAAAGTTACTGTGCCATGGGACAGGCCCAGATCCCCATCTGCCAAACAGTCATCCTAAATGTGCTGCTGTGCTCCTCCACCAAAGGATGTCATCCCAGCCCCCAAGCTAGAACCGCAGTCCCACTGACTCTGCCTCCAGTCTGCTGAGCCCCTCCCTCGGCAGAGCCAGCACCTCCCTCTGACCCATCACTGCTGCAGCAGTTGCCATGGAGAGGTGGAAAGAAAAGAAGCAACAAGGTACACCAGGCAGAAACCTAAAGACTGCTGGCAGGGGAATATATAGAGAAAACAGGCCACAAAGCATTAGAGATAAAGACTGTTACTACGTGAAGATAAAAGGTAAGTACATAAAGCAAAACTTGACAGGATCACAAATAGATTCTTCTGGGAAGTAACAAAAGAAAAAAAGAATCACAAATAGAGATATAAACAAGTCCACCATCATGAGGGCACTTATGAACACATATCACTGATCTGGAGTCTTCTGTCTGCTGGCAGGCCCCTGGCCAGGTATCGGCCACATAAGGGAGTATGAGTACGGATGCTCCTTCACAACAGGGTTACATCCCGATAAACACATCCTAAGTTGAAAATGCATTCAATGCTGGCAACATGGCATATGGTCCCTGACTTAACAATGAACTTCATGATGGTGTGAAAGTGACAGGCATTCCATAATCCCACCCCAAGCCCTTGGAAGGAGCTCCTCTACTTACGGTGGAGATATGCCCCACTTTATGATGGGTTTATCATAAAGTCAAAATATCATAAGTTGAACTGCGGTAAGTCAGGGATGTCTGTATATGATGGGAACACAATAAGCTTGAGGCCTAGGATAGTCTTACAATGTTTAAGTTTAACCAAAGAAGACCCCTCGTGGACCCTAGAACCAAAGACTGAAGAGACAATCCACTAACTAGAAGATAACACGCAACATGGAATCAACAAAAGACTATATATCGAGAATATGTAAAGAACTGAGTAATCAAAGAGAGGACATTTCAAAGATGCCCAGCTATGCCTTCTGCTGGGCACACTCCACTGTTGTCCCCTCACTCCTGCAAAGCCTTCAAAATAGCACTCCAGTGTCACACCTGCACAGCAGCCCTGACCCCACGCCCCATGGCTTTGTCCTTGCCAATCTGCTTGTCTCCCTCCCCTCTGGGCTGCGCTCCAGGCTGCTGTTGCTCTGGGTGCTCTGGAGATGCTCAGCTCAGGGTCTGACTCAACAGCCCCCAAACCAAACCCCCAGAGCTTGAACAGCAGGGTATCTGGCCATGACCAAGCAAATTCCATCACTGCCCTGCTGCTGCCATTCACTGAACAAAACAGTCCACTGAGCACCTGGCAATGTGTGGGCACCTGGGACTGGGGTGGGCAAGGCAGGCAGGCTCTACTGCTGGAAGCCTGTGGTTTAGCAAAGGCTGGGGTGACAGGCGCAGGCACGTGAGCAGCGCAAGACGTGTGCAAAGGCACAGGGCTGTGTGCAGTGGGGAGGCAGCCGGCATGCCGAGGGCATGTGTGAAAGCCATTCAAGCAAAGGCCTATGGGAGGAGGGAGGAGCCAGTTGAGTGAAAAGCAAAGGGCACCTGCTGGGGCAGAGAGAGCACAAGTGCCCTGAGGCAGGAAAGAGGCTGGTGCCCTCATGGAAAGGGGAGGCCAGTAGGACAGACAGAGTCAACAAAGGCAAGACCAGCCTGAGAGATGAAATGAACCACACAGACCAGGACCAGACTTAAGGGCTGTGGGCTAAGGACTTTCTCCTAAGGGAGCTCGGCAGTTTTAGGCATGAGAACACAACTCCACAGGCCAGGACCGGGGTGGGGTGCCCAGCTCGGCGCTCACCCGGTCGAAGGTGGGAGGGTACTCGGCTGCAAACTCCAGCTGGCGGATGACCACCTCATTCACTGGGACTCTGTTCCTCCTCATGTCCTTCAGGATGTCGATGAGATAGGCATAGTCCAGCTTCTTGACCGCTGCATTAATGAGGGCGCTGTAGATATGGGTGTTGGGGGTCACCTGGCACTTCTGGAACATCACAGACATCGTAAAATCAGCAAGATGATGGCAGAGGCTGGAGCAAAGCCCGCTGCACCATGTCCTGCCTGGAGAGTTACCTGCCAGTCAGGCCTCTCAAGACCAGTCACCAGGAACAGGAAAGGCAGAACCTAGTAGCGACAATGGGCTGCACTCCCTGCACCCCAGAGGAAAGCAAGTGCCGACCCTTCCCTCAGCCCATCATAAGAAGTCGCAAAGAAGGAAGCCCGTACTGCTCTCAGAGACCAGTGGACTTGGGCGGATGATGATGTGGGAGACACCACTTCCCTGTTCTTGGCTGTGGGCTTACTGCTGACATGTGGTCACCAGGAGGTGGTGGTCAGCCTAAAAAAGCAGCCAGCATCCATGCGAAACAGCAAGAGAATGGTGAGCGTGGGGGACACCCCAACCTGATAGGATAAAATTCACTCAAAGAGGTCTCCATGGGGGCTGGGTGGGTGCATATCAGAGCTCTTGGGGGCTGTGACAACTGTCCCCCACCAGGAATTCTGATAATCCCTGCTCTGGTCATACTCTCCGTCCCTATGGACTTTTGGGGTCAAGGCCCATCCCTACCCCTCAGTGTCACCTTCAAGATGGGAACACTCATGGCTCTCCACGCCCAGCCCTGCAGCACTCACTAGGGTCTACTTTCTCCCAAATGGGACTGATGCCCATTCTACACTGGACACTGATCTGCCCCACTCTCCCTGCCCCCCAACTTTCTTCCTGAGCACTCCCAGACTGCTCCTCAGCACCACAGGTGTCCTGCCCAGGCCTGGGCCCACTCACCTTCATGTCTGCAAGCAGCTGTATCCCGTCCCGTGGCCTGTGACACCCGATGGCCAGGTTGCAGAACGTCTGCAGGTTGGGGACGATTCCCTTCTTTGCCAGGACTGGCAACAGAGCCTGTGAGGATGGACAGTGTCACTGTAACCTGTAACCCACCACCCTGGTGAGAGCCTTTCTGGGGAAGCCCTTGGCTGGATGCTGGAGACCCCAAGGGCACAGCTCTGCTCAGCAGCCTCAGCTTGGCTCTCAGGCCCTGAGTCGTGTCCAGCCCGCCCCACAGGACCCAGCTCCCCAGAATTGAGCTGTTCTGGACATGCACCCTGACCTCCACCCTGCTCACCTCCAACAAGCTGTCCCTTCTCTAGGAACACCCTTCACATCCCTACCCTCCCACCCGCTGCCGTGTGCTGTCAGCCACCCCTGCGCTTGGTCCTTCAGGTTCTAGAACAAAGGCAACAATGACCGTAGCATGAGAAACGCTGGCCAAGGGAGCCCCTGGCCAGTTTAAGGGAGATGGTTGCCTGCTCAGCAGGGCTGGGTGAGGGAGGGTCCCTGGGGAAGGGCTCTATCACATTTAGCTTGTCCAGAGGGAGGTGTGCTCCACACTGTGGGCCTGAAGGCAGAGGCAGTGTCTGTCACCTTTGACCCCCTCAAAGTGCCCAAGGCAGCGCTTCTGGCAAAAAAGGCATCCCATTAAGGCTTGTCGTGTGAATGGATGAAGTCCCGAGAGGGCCTCGATGTCCCCATCTGTGAGGCAGAGAAAGCCACGTACCAGCAGGGCCTCCAGTCTGACCAATAAACAAATTCATGGACATAAGGCTCTCAGGAGAGCTTCTGGCCCAGAGGAAGAAGTGCCGTGGGGGGCGGGGAGGATGGTGTAAATGGCAAGGACTCTCAGGGCTCTTGGGGCATCAGAGGCTGCTCCCCAGGGAGTGACACCTTAGCCATAAGTTCCCACAGCACCTGTATGTCTCATGTTCCCTTGTCAGTATCGTAACATGTTTGGGGGCTGCCCTCCCCGCCAACCTAGGGGCTCCACAAGGACAGCAAGAATGGCATCTGGCCAATTTGCCGCTGGGCTTCTGGCACCACACTCAGGGCCAGACCCGGCACGGGCTGAAGGTGAGCCTGCTGAGCCCAGAGGAAGAGACAGACCGGCAGGTGAGCCGGGCTCCACAGTCTGAGGGTCAGAGTGAGAGTCCCAGCCGAGAGGCCCTCACCTTCGCCCCCTGCAGGTCTCCCAGCTTGCTCTTCTTCCTAATCAGGGTGTTGAAGAACGTCACATCAGCTTCCACCCGGTGTGTGTCCAGGAGGGTCAGCAATGAGGACTCCGCAGGGCTTCCCGGCTCCACTACCTCGGCTAGCAGCGTGAGGGTCCTGATGTCAGGCTGGAGCCCGTGCTCTGCCATCTTGCCCAAGAAGCCTTCTAGGCCCCCCATCAAGGCCAGCTTGTGAGCTGGGGTGCTCACCGTCCCAAAGGAGACCACTGCTGGAGGGACGGCCCCAGGGGTCAGGAGGTTGGCCTCCAGCTCCAAGGGAGGTGGCTTCAGGGCCACTGGGGTGAGGGCCACTGTGTGGTCAGGCTCTGCCTCAGTTTCTACTTGGGCCTTGCTGGGTACTCTGGCCTCCCGAGGCTTTGGAGGCCCCTCAAGTGTCTGAGAAGGTTCCAGAAACAGCTGCCTCTCCAGGACCTCCACATGTAGCCTGGCCGACATGGTATCACCTGCGGCAGCTTGAGCTCTCTTCCTTCCCTGCCGCCTGCCTGCTGGGGGCTGAAGCATGGCTGCCTCCTCCCTGGGCCTCAGGAGCAGCTCCGCAGCCACCTCGGGGTTCCCCAGGCCACAGTCCCGAGCTGCCACCAACAGCAGTTTGTAGCTGTGTGGGCTGGGCTTGAGCCCCAGACTCAGCATCTGCCTCCAGACCTGCTTGGGGGGAGACAAGTGTCAGCTCGATGCTTTCATCTCAGAAGAGCCTCAGGCAGAGGTGGGCACTGGGAGTCAGCCGTCAGACCAGTCAGCGCAAGGGGCGTGAGGAAGGTGTAGAAAGTGTCTAACCTGACACGAAGCGCAGCAACTAAGAATCTTCAGAAATCTGGAGCTCCTGGGGAGGCCTCCTGTCCTTCCTCAGTTCACCCCCAAATTGTCCCCACAGTCTCATCCCTCTGCCCTCTCTCCAGGGCTCCTGTACTAGGGGTCTTTGCTCAGCTTCTCCATGTACCCCCTAAGGGAGGGATAGCCAGAGAGGCTAGGTTCTTGAAGAGCCTAGGCTGACCTTTAAGGCTGGGATTCAGCAGCACTTCCCAAGTGCCGGCTGTGCACGCAGCCCCAGATGAGAGCCCAAGGCTCCGACACAGCCCTGCTCCCCCTTCACTAGCTGTGGGCTCTGGGGGCCTCGGTCTCCTGGTGACAAGAGATCATTCTCCTCTTTGCAGCTCCACATCTAGTACATTCCAAGTGTCATCAACCTCCGATCGCTGACACTCACTAACGTTCTGCCATTCCTAAGATGCCGAACAGGCTCCCTCCTCTTTGTCTGTGGGCTCAACATGGGGCCAGGGGCTCACATTTGACATCCTGCCTGCATCAGGGCACAGACTGGGGTGGTGGGGAAGGAGGGGCTGGTCAGGCCCCAGATGGGCGAACCTTGGCAGAGGGCTGGCGCCCACCAGTCTGGCTCTTGAGGAAGGCAATGGTCTCAGCAGCCACATCCCACCTCCACAACGGCTGACAGAAGGGTGGCTGAGCTGCAACACAAGTGCTCTCCTGTGGCAGCAGAGTATGACACCGAGATTCAGGCACTATCATCAGGACTACAGTTCAAGTCCTGGCTCTCCCATTTGGTGGCTGTAGGACCTTAGGCAAGTTGTTTAACCTCTGTGGGTCTCAGTTGCCTCTCCTGTAAAATGGGGCTAATGGTACCTAACTCAGGCAGTTTAGTAAGTGTGCAACACAAACCCGCTGTTAGTGTGACAGATTATTTCTAACTAGAACAGATCTAGGCCAAAGAGTGGGAGGAACTAGAGTTTGGCTTCACCATAAAGAAGCTTACTGATGGTCAGAGGGCAGCCAGTAGCCACTGCTCCCAGGGATTCTGCAGAGGGGGTGCAAACATCTGGTCCAGGGCTGGCCCACATCACTGGGGCCCAAACCCTGTGCAGACCAACTTCCTGGGGAGCCTGCTGCAATGCAGACTGGCCACGGGAGGGCCATGTGAGACTGAGAGCCAATATATCTTGACTAGCCCCCAGGTGAGGCTGATGCTCTGGTGTGGGGTCCACACTTTACATTGGAGAGTTTGAGCTATGCTCCGGGTCTTTCCAACTCTGGGAAGCCATGAAAGCAGTGGTGCCAATTATAACACTAACTCCCCACTTGGTAAGGGGGGTTGTCTCTGGGGGCCCGAGATGGGATCAGAGCAGTGTGTTCAACTTTGATGTCCATGAGAATCTCTTGAGATTAAACGCAGACTCCTGGGTTGTACCTGCAGAGATGCTGAGCTGCGGGGACCACTGTGGGAGGGGTTGAATGAGTCCCCAGGTGACTGAGCTGCAGGCTTTCAGGGGCCATGAATTTAGAGGGTCTGGTCAACTGCACAGAGGCCATCCAGCAGAGTGGGAGAGGCGGGGCCACCCTCACTGGGCCTCAGCCAGCCTCCTCTCCCAGCTGTTCGTAAAATGGGGTCTGTAGTGGCTGCTGGGAAAGCCAAGAGTGCAAATACAAAAACACCCTGCACAGAGCACTCCTGGGTGCTCACAGGATTGTCATTTTGCACCCCTGGCGCAGGCACATGGGGCAGCAGGGCAGGAAGGCAGGGTGGGGGGCAGACCTGCAGGGTGTGTCGGAAGCCCGTCTTCTTGTCCTGGATGCAGCCCATGAGCAAGAAATTAAAAGTCTCCTCTGTGACCGCGTGCCCTTTGTGGACGATTTCCTGGGGGAGGGAACAAGGAGGTCCCACTGAGAACCTGCAGCAGGGCCTAGGCCAGGCCCGTGCATCCTCAGGAGGTGAGGCTGGGATCCAGCTCCTGACCAGAGCAGCCTGGCTGCCCCCTCTCCCAGCTCTGCTCCAGACGAGTCTGTGTGGCACCTCCGCAAAGACCACCCCAGTGGCCACTTGCAGCCCCCGGATTCATGGCTCTGGAATGGCGCAGAGCTGGCTTCAAGTTCCTGTTCCACCACTGGGCAGCTATGGGTGTGTGGGCAAAGCCTCAGCTCCCCAGACTCAGCTCCCCAGACTGCCTTTGGGGGCAGGGTCTTGTGAGATTCTCCTGTGAACCCAGCGCTCAGCACAGGGCTGCCTCCTCATCCTCCCTGAAACTTCCTGAATGAGTGGAGGCAGACACAACAGCCTCACACCTGCCACAGGGGACTGGCCCCAGTAGGAGCACAGAAAGGAAGGGGTGGCCCTACCTTGAACACATCGAGGCACATCCTGAGGTCTGCACACTTGGCCGCCATCTTCAGCAGGGCGTGGTAGGTTTTCAAGTTGAACTGGAAGTTTTTGGCCTGGAGCTGCTGCCGGAGCTTCAGGGCACTCTGCAGAGCGGAGTCCTTCCAGGGGGACTCAGCACAGACGTTGAAGAGGGCAGTGTACGTGGCGTCCGAAGGCTCTAGGTCCCGTTTTTTCATCTGTTGAGATGAGAGAAACTCAGAGGTGGCCCAAGATCAGCTGGACATACAGGTGAGCGGCCACCCCAGAGGAAGCTAGAGAGGACCCCGTCACTGCTTCCAACAGGCTGGGCATTGCAGCAGGGCCAGGTGACACATCAGAGCCCGGCTCTCCAAACTCCTGATCCATCAGAGGGACTCTGAAAACTGAGCCCACACTCCGAGAAGGACCAAATAAGAAACCATCCTCCCCTGGATGTCAGCCCACTTGTCAGCCCACTCTGGGCCTGGAGTGCTTGCCCCAGGGTCTTCCTGATGTCTCCGTCCTCAGGCCTGACCACATCACCCTAACTGTCAAGGGGAGAAGGGAGTGTACCTTTACTAACTGAGGAATCATGGGCAAGTGAGCTCCTCATCAGGAAAATGGGGACGACACCATTGCCCTGAAAGGCTGTCGCAAGGGCTAAGCGGGAAGGCGGGGCACATGCTGGGATTCTCAGGGTAGCCCCCAACCAGCAGCAGTGGAAGCAATGCACATTCTTGGGGCCACCTGACCTGTGGAGTCACATGCCCTGGGAGTGTGTCAAGCCTGACTCTACTTGTCAAGCCTCCAGGGGACTGAGGCAGGTGTTCAAGGTTGAGAATTTTCTGGTAAAGCTAAGCACCCAGGGCAGGTGACAGGCTGCTAAGGGGTGTAAAGAGCCTGCTCAAATCCCATCCCCAGTGCTCTCACGTGGAGGAGCCCTGGACATGTCCCTTCATCTCTCTGGGCCTCAGTTTCCTTATCTGCAAAGTGAAGATGGCAAGTCCTATAATATTTTGAGGATGACGTAAGTTCTGTGCGTATCCCCATACTCCATAGGTGTATTCTGAGGACTTGCTACATGCCCGGCACTGGTCTTGGGGTTAGCATAGTGGACACAGCCTATCCTCACTGAGCTTCCGCTCCAGAAGGGAGACATATCGCAGATGAGCGATCCAAACAGTAACGAATACTACAAAGGATACTTAGAAAAGAGAGAATGGCCAGGGAAAAGGCAACTTCACGTGGAGAGATCCAGCAAACTCCACTTTCACCAAATGACCAAGGTTAATGTCACCAGTGATAAGTCCAAATGTCCTATCATAATGTAGGATGTTACCCTGGTGGAAACTGGGTGAGTGGTATTTGGGAACTTTGTATACTATCTTTGCAACTTTTCTATAAATCTAAAATTATTTGAAAGTAAAATGTTTATTTAAAAAAGTACCTTAACCAAAAATATTAATCAAAAAGGCAACAAAATGACAGAGAACAACAGAGGTTAAAGAGAGTAGCCTGGGCTTCTCTGAGGTGACGAGCAGGGTAGTCACTCGAGGATGCTCCAAACATCAGGAAGGGTTGCTGGCCTGTCAACCAAGGGCCCTGACAGACACTCCCCACTCCGCCTGCTCCTTGCTTACCCCTGAACTCTTTTCTGCCAGCTAGTAGGTCAGGGCAGCCTCTCATCTTCCTACACCATGACATTTTATTAGGTCTTTTAAAGGACATAATTTTTTCTATTCAACTGAGTACATAAAAAGAAAAAAAAAAAAGTAAAGGACATAATGTTACTTTACCATTTGTCCCTGCGATTTCTCCCCCTTGCTTCCATCTAGAGACCATGGGCCTGGAGCAGAGTGTCCCAAATAACAAGAGGCCTAGGGTTCCCAGGGACTCTAGCTTCTGGCTGCAGAAGGAGAGGGGATCTCTCCTGCTAGAGCCTACACTCCTCTCAGGCAAGGCTCTTTCCTGACTCCCAAAAGAAATGGCATCCTGACTAAGAATGACAAATGCGACACACCCAAGAGGTGGGTGAATATAAAGCAAAACCATCTTGCAAGAGAAGTGAAAGCCCTTTAAATTTAAAGGACCAGCTCCGGAAGAAGGGTGCATGTATGTACACAGAGAAGGAACGTGACCAAATGGGGCATGGCAGTGGAAAAGGAAGGGGACATGTGGGGCCTGCTGTGGTCCAGGCAGGTGCTAAAGAACTTTTCATGTCATGTTATTTATCATCCAAGAACACCTCCATTTTACCGAGACAATTGAGGCCAGGGGGGTGAAGTCACCTGCCCAGTGTAACACATCAGTAAGCGGCACGTTCAGGATGTGCCCCCAGCTCCTAGGAGCCTCGCCCTTGCCTCCCCCGAGCCCCACACTCACATCATTGTACAGCATGAAGGCCTTCTTCAGGTAGCCAACCCGCCCGCAGCCCCCGATCAGCACCGTGTAGTTGCTCTCGAGCGGCTGCAGTCGCTCCTCCTTCAGCATCTGCCTCTCAAACAGGTCCAGGGCCTCAGCCAGCTGCAAGAGAAGGGGTGATGGAGAGGGGGCTCAAGATGGCCTCAGGGACCCTCAGTGGAGGGAAGGAGGCCTGCAATCCCTCTGCAAACTGATCTCAGTGTGCCAATTTGTAAAAGAAAAACAACAACAAATAAAAAAACAGAAAAGAAAAGGAAAAAAATCCTGAATTGTTAAAGCATATCCCAGACATCTCATCATTTCATCCATAAGATCTTTAACACATACCTCTAAGAGATTCTAAACATGAACACAGTGCCTTTATCAATACCTGAGAAAATGAACATTAATGTCACTGAATACATTGGGAGTTTTGGAGAGAGGATTAACGTGAACCACTTTCTGTTTAAAAGGACAGCTCTCCAGGAGTTTGGGGCTGCAGTGAGCTATGATCATGCCACTGCACTCCAGCCTGGGTGACAGAGGGAAACCCTGTCCCTAAAAAAAATAAAAATAAATAAGAAAATAAAAGGACAGCTCTGTGCTGAGAGCAGATGACAGGAACCTCAGGGACAAGAGTCCTGATAGCTGATAGGTGGAGGAAAAGGCCACACCTGGGCATTCAGGGGCAGGTTGTGAGAAGTAGTTAGGGCTGATGATATCTTTGAAGGTAGAGTTGGTTAGAAAATGAGAAGAATGAAGGATGTCCTGAAGGCATTTGACCTGGGTAAGCGGAATGGGGTTGCCATTTAGTAAGATGAAGAAAGTGTGGGGAAAGCAAGGTTGGGAACAACATTCCAGGCCTGGATCTGTACAGCTGCCTGTGTGGATAAGTGGAAGGAATATCGGGAGGAAGCTGGACACACAGGCCAGGGGTAAGGGAAAGGCTGGGGCTGGAAACAGGAATAAGAAACTGCAGTAGAGAGTGGAGGACAGGGGGACACTTAAGGCTGGTGGGTCGCCAGGATGGGTGAAGGCAGAGAAGAGGAGAGACCTGTGGACCAGGCCGTGAACATCCCAACATTTGGAGGCTGGACAGCTCAGGTGGCCCCTCACAAAACACTGAGCCACCAGGGAACCCAAGCATACCCCAAAGGCTCCCTCACCTTTCCTTCCTTGATCAGGCGTTTGCACTGAAGGAAGTACCAGTATGGAGTGTTTTTCGGGCCCCCTGATCTTGGCTCTGGTTCCTTTTCCTCATCTTCCTCAACACTCTGTTCCCTGAGCCGAAGGTTATAGAGCTGGGCTGTTGATTTGCGGAACAATCTCCGGGAGGAATATTTGTCCGATAGGGTCCCAAAGTCCTCCTCCTCCTCTTCCTCCTGAGTGGCTGTGGGGCTGGGCTGGCTCGGGTCAGAGCTGAGGCTCCTCATGTTCTGGCTCCTCTGGCCAAGGGGCTGCTGAGAAAGGGAGCTGCTGAAGGCCATTGGCACCAGCTGAGTCAGCCACGCAGGCCTCTCCCTGCCTCCTGCCCAGCCAGCTCTGAGAGGGTCCAGGTGTTGCAGGAGGGACAGTCCTATGGGGCGGGGCCCAGAGAAGAGACGGGCAAATTTCACGAGGTCCATTTCTGGCTTTCCTGTTGCTCCAGGGCCTGGAATATGTCCAGGAAAGAGAAGAGAGTCAACTTGGGTTTCTAGTCACAAAAGGCAGAAAGAAGACAGAGAAGTGGTTACAAGTACAGGCCCTGAGGTTAGAAAGCCTAAGTTCAGATTTCAGTTCTGCCAACAACCATCCATGTGTCCCTAAGCACTCACTGCTCTGGCCTTGGTCTCACCTCTATACTGTGGTTAACAATAATGTTGCCCACAGGGCACTTTAGCAATAACTGGATGAGGGGACATCTACTAAGTACAGCAATGTGGCACAGTGCTGACTCAGTATGTACTCAGACATAGAGCCAAGTCAGAGCTGAGTCCCAGCCAGAACTGTGTGACAGGGCCTAGTATCTGACCTTGCTATGTCTCGATTTCATCAACTGCAAGAGGAGATATTTTTAGCACAATGTCTGGCATATAACAGGTGCTCAAAAATTGTAGCTATTATCATTCAGTATTAGGAAAAAAGTGTTGGCATTCTAGGCCTCTGCAAAGGGAAGGTAACTCAAAGGTTTCTTTTCTGCAAAGTTTGTGGACAAATGGGCAAGAGCTGTGCTGCCCAACACAGTAGCCACTGGCCACACATGGGTATTGAGTACTTGAAATGTGGCCAGTCTGAATGGAGATGCCCTGAGTGTAAAATACACACTAGATTTCAAAATTGGTATATGAAAAATAGAATGTAAAATATACACACATTAAACTTTTACATGTTGAAATAATATTCCAGATATGCTGGACTAAATAAAACATATTACTGGCCGGGCGCGGTGGCTCACGCCTGTAATCCTAGCACTCTGGGAGGCCGAGGCGGGTGGATCGCTCGAGGTCAGGAGTTCAAAACCAGCCTCAGCAAGAGCGAGACCCCGTCTCTACTAAAAAATAGAAAGAAATTAATT
>CAUYPO010083800.1:0-10529 GCA_963574435.1 Cheirogaleus major | reverse complement strand
GGCGCGGTGGCTCACGCCTGTAATCCCAGCACTCTGGGAGGCCGAGGCGGGAGGATCGCTCAAGGTCAGGAGTTCGAGACCAGCCTGAGCAAGAGCAAGACCCTGTCTCTATTAAAAATAGAAACAAATTAATTGGCCAACTAAAAATACATAGAAAAAATGAGCCAGGCATGGTGGCGCATGCCTGTAGTCCCAGCTACTGGGGAGGCTGAGGCAGGAGGATCGCTGGAGCCCAGGAGTTTGAGGTTGCTGTGAGCTAGGCTGATGCCATGGCACTCTAGCCCGGGCAACAGAGCAAGATTCTGACTCAAAAAAAAAAATCTACCCATCAACCGATCGGCACACATCTGAGGCAGCACTTGCATGTAGAGCACAGTGATCGAGGCTGCGGGGGGAATTTATAAATACGGGAATCTTTGGGATCGCATGCAGGTTACCACCGTTGCTCGTTGGTACACTAAGAGCAGGAATACAGTGTATGACTCCGTTTATGGGTGGAAGACCAGTGCATGTCTCCGGAGAAGAATGAAAAGAACAATTTGCTCAAAGAGGGTAGCCCTGGCGGTACCAGGGCTGGCCTGACAATGAAGGAGATGTTGCCTTACTTGTCGGGACAGCACACAAGGGTCTCTGTAAAGGCTTTGCAGTTGAGAGCCACGGTGATTTTCTCCAGATATGGCCATGCAACAGTTTCGATATTAATTTAACAAACCTTTCACTTGTATTTTGGATTCTCTGTCGTACAATCGGGCGAGCTTACGCTGTGTCATTCTGCTTTAGGGTGACGGGTTAATTCCTGATGCCATGCTGATACATTCAGTGTGGTCGTCTTGCTCCTGCCAGCCTTCTCATCACCCAGTTTAATTAGTTCTTTGGGGTCATCATTAATCAACTTTTTACACTGACCGCACGACAGTCTCTACCGCCTCCTCTGTCTGCTCACGTCTGTTCCCTACAGAAAGTCGGCAGGGCTCACTCCGGAGTAAAACAGATCTGGGTTTAGATTTTGGGCTTAGTCGCTCTCCAGCGGTGAGGTTTTGGCCATTTTTACTTCCCTAAACCTGGTCTATAAAGTAGAAGTAATGTCTGCCTTTTGGAGTTGGTTTATTAATATTATGACAACTATATAACAAAAGTATGAAGAGTGCCTCGCAAATAGTGATTATTTCATCAGTCGAAGCTGTTTTTGTGACTGCTCCTTGCAGATTCTGTATTCTCCTAACAGCTCTATCTTTTTTTTATCAGCAAGGGAGTAAACTTTAGCAAAGTCACTCACACCCTTTATTAATAATCCCTAATGGGTATTCCAGTAGAGTGCTTCTCTCCTTCAATTATTGCCTTAAATATATAGTATATTATGAAAAAAAAAAAGACTGTTTTTTTCCAGGATTCGGTTACAGGAGAGGGTCTCCACTCAATTTTCTTTAAGATGATTTGAGTGTTGCCACTTGAAGGCAACTTTTTACTCTTTCCCCAGTGGCTAGGCTTGGGTTACTGAACACCTTTAAGTAAACAGTTGTATAACGTTATTTTACGGATGATAAAATAGCAGGGTCTTTAAAGATCGTTTTGGGGTCCACCAAGGAAAAAGTTCAACTAATAGTTAAAAATTAACTGTTTTCTTCTCAACTGTTTGCTGAGAAGAAAACTCTTGAGAAAGTGCAGCACAGAGGTTAAGAATGTGTGTGCCGGATTGGTCTGTTGCCAATTTCTTGGGCGAGTCACTTAATCTCTTTGGTCCTCAAATTCCCTCATGTGTCACATGGAGAGGATAATATCTACCTTAGAGTGTCATTTCATCATACGTCATTTCGTTATATATGTGTGTGTGTGTGCGCGCCCCTGTAATAGCCTATCGAAAAGAGTATGCGTACTGTTTTGTAAACACTATATTAATGTCAGATGTTATTTTTTTTATCATTTTCCACTTAGCTCTTTAAAACATTCTACCTTGACTGTCATAAAGTAGTGTGATCTTAGAGCATGCAAGCTGAATCGATGTGTAACAAAACACATATTTTTTTTTTATTGGCTACTGTAATTGGTCAAAAGTACGACCCTGTTGCATCTCTTAATTTGACTTTTTAAGCTTCCAAAAGCATTTAGGTATTTTTTTTTTTTTTTTGGTACTTTGAGGACATCATTGTGAACATCTAGTATTTAATTATGGTTGTATTAAAGTTCTGGTTGAGAGGGTTCCATTTAGCGACTGCTAACTGGAGTAGCATTTGCTAAAACATGAAACATGTGGGATAGACTTCATGTAACCTGAGCCAGACAGAATGTGAATAGTGAAATAAAATTAACATTATGTATTCCATTGAGGACATCGTCAATCACTTATTATGTTACCTCCCGGAGGAATTCAACAGATGACATGATTAATTGTCCCCAAAATTGTACTTTTCTTAATACAGGCATCCTTCACTTAATCTAGCTTTATAAAGTAATCTGGCATGTTGAAGTTCTGCGACTCTTAAAAAATTACAAAGTAGAGAATGAATTTAGTTCATGTCTATAGAAAATTTTCATTTATGGTGTTTCGGATTTTCCTAGCTCCAGCTTATGTAGTACAAGTAAAAGTAAGCTTAAAACAGCTGAAATGGTAATTGTCATATGCACCTTTCTGCATAGAAAGCGTGTTTTGTGAGCGATATCCCCAGAATCTGCAGTGAAATCTTCCTACCATAAGTTGAAGATTTAGAATCTGCTTTTTCCTCCTTCCTTTTTCTCCCTGCTACAAACAGCTGTCTTAGAACTCAGATACTTTTGCTCTCCTCCCTTACTTCCTTTGCTCCTAACCGAAATGAATCATAAAGAAAGTAGACTTAAAATTTTAAATTTTATTCAAATATACCATTTTATTAAAGTCTAAAATAAATCCTCCAAAATTGATCGCGAGTATAATACATGTTAGGGACTGCTATGTTCTGTTTATTCTCTGTGACTTATCCTTAGACTTGAGCTTAACAAGAGAGAAACATAAAGATAAAACCGACAGATTATTTTATTATTTTGCATGCTCACCTACCTTTTCATTCACAGCTGTCCTCAGATTCCTCCTAGGTAAGACAGCAGTAATTTTCTAGAAAGCAGATTTTTATGACCCGTGTTAATACTTGAAGTAGCAGCAGGCATTCTTCTGTTGGTTAGTAGTATTCTAAAAACCATGGGCTCTCTCTCTTATTCAGCTTTACTGCCTTAGGCAACTGTACAGAATTTGGAGAACTTAGATTTTTTGTTAAATGTGGTCCACTGATAATTGGGTAGTTTCACATTCTGGTAAAAATAGAAATTGTGTATTTCCTGTAGGAGACTTCACATACATTTACTGACACTCAGAGGAGATGTTATCATAAAAAGCAAATCTTATCAGCCTTTCTCCTCAGTTAACAGGAGTCTCATGTTATTATAAGTGTGTAATCCTCAGACCCTTCCTTTTCACTCTTAAAAGTTCATCTCTGAGCATTTCATTTTCAACCACTCAGAAATTAAATTGAGTGGATATCAAACTTTGCTTCTCATAGGAAAACAACGAAAAAGTAAAATAGTTTGCAAATGAGAATTTTTAAGACTAAAAAAATAATCTGTTTGTAAGGTTTAGCATTCTGATTCTTAGCATTCGTTTAGGAATAGTCAAAGGGTGTGCTTAAGTGACTATAAAAATATTAGGGTTTGGAAACATTTACCCAGACCGAACCCCATCAAATTGCAAATGAGGAAGCTCAGGTGCATCAAGAGATACGTCCATAGTGATCCAGTTGGTGGAAAAGGTTGTTCTAAATCAACGTATCTTGCATCCCATGTTTATGATTTGTACAATACAGAATGGGATGGAACAGGAGTTGGCAAACCATTGCTCATGGGCCAAATCCAGCCTGCTGTTTGCTTGTGTAGACAGTACTTTGTTGGACAGCCATCCTCATTCATTTACATATTGTCTATGGCTGTTCTTATGCTAGATGGCAAAGTGGACTAATTTTAACAGAACCCATATGGCCCACAAAAGCTAAAATATTTACTGGCTCAAAAGTTCACCCACCCCTGGTATAGAAAATTAAGGTATAAGTATATATTAGAAAATAGAAAAATCCAAGTTTTGTTTTTTTTAAAGTGTTGTTCAACATTCCTATCAAATAATAGTTTGAAACTCCTCTTTGCATCTTCAGACAAAAATAAAGGCTATGATCATCCATGGATGGTTCTTTCATAAGTTACTTTTGTTCATTTTTTTAAAGATGAAGAATCTAAGATCCAGTGTATTATGTTTAATTAAGGCAGATTGTTGGTATGGAAGGTCTATAAAAGAGGTATGGATAATATTCCCTAAGTTGTATTTCAACAAGATAGAGTAAAAACGAGAGAGGAAAAAAAAAGGCATTGTCAGCAAGGTGTAATCGATATAATGTACAGTAAAAAGGAGAAGTGATAGACATGCGTTTTTTTTTTTTCCTTGTGAAACACCTTAATTTGGAAAGAAACGGTTGTCAATGTCTGCATTTTCTTCACAGATTGTACCGTGGTGCACAATGGCAGGGTTTGTCTTTGGTCTCTGGACCTAAGACATTCCCTATCGATGGGACCTTTTTCAGTACAAGTAATAATAACGTGGTCAGTCATGCAGCCGAGAGATCGAGTTTAAGGTTAAAATTAGAAGAGGAATTCCCAGCACGATAGCGTTTCCTTTCATGTGAAGCTCTCCGAGACCCGCCGGGCTCGTTTTCTTGTCATATCTGCCCCCAAAATGAAAATACAGAGTTGACATGAATGTTACGAACAAGTAAGGTAGTATCATTCCATAGGAGACGGCCCTAACAGAAACACTAGAACAAGCCTATTAGATGACTTACAAGAATAACAAAAAAGGTAATTACCAAAAAGTGTATAACCTCTATCACGTCCCCTTTTAAAAAATGACATGTCTTAGCAGTAGTTCAACTAAAGGTCATGGTGCCTTCGTTCCAAGTCTTTAATGGGAAAGCCACATTTAAAGTCAGGAAAATCTCTGTATTTCTTTTGTCACACAGGATTGATTATCCTAAAATATTTAATTTGAAATATCGTGGTTGATTTTTTAGCAATAAGGAAAATTCTTTCTTTGGTTGACGTTTTACTTGTTCTGAGCGTCTAAGCGAGAGGGAAGTTGGCGGCTGCCCGGAATTTTAAAATGTTCAAGGCTGAAGGTGACCGACCTCACGAGATCCTTTTTTGCTGACAGATGAGGAAACTGAGGCTCAGAGACGCTCACTGCCGGTGTTGTACAGCGAGTAGGAACGTGGCCGGCAGGCCAGAAATAATCCAGCCTCCTGCCACGGGCTTTTTGCGCAGTGACATTGTGACTCCTCTGCTTAGAGAACTTGTGTTCAGTTTTATTGTTGAGGTGTGGGAGGCAGTGAATTTATGGCAAAAGGTTCCAGTTTTAGGCCATTTCCTTCAGCATTTAAAAATTATCATGCATTTTTATTGATACCTATTTTGATAATACAGGCTTCGGAGCCTATTTAGCCATCCTTCTTTGATCTACCGTGTTTCCCCGACAGTAAGACAGGCTCTTCTATTTAATCTTCCTCAAGAACACACCCTAGGGCTTATTTTCAGGGAATGTGTTATTTTTTTTAAGGACGGTGCAACCATCTACATTGATTCAAATACAGTGAAGTCGTCTTCTTCTGGAACATCATCATCGCTCTCCAAACCCCAAATCCCATCCTGAGTGTCTTGCGACTCTATTTCCTTTAGAGCCATCGGCCCCGATCTCTCCTGTCGAGCCACAGAGCTCTCACGGGGCAGATGAGAAGGGCTGCTCGTGTTCTTGACCGCTCCGCGACGACACGCATGGGCTGTGCAGATGCGCTGCGTAGCCACGCCCGCCACTAGGGCTTGTTTTCGGGGTAGGGCTTCTATTGCGCACATGCTTAGACATCCTGCTAGGGCTTATTGTATGGGTAGGGCTTATTTTCGGGAAAACACGGTAAGAGACAGTGTCTTCCCTCATAGTTTCCTGAGAATTCAAATAATTAATCCAGAGTGATGAGAGAACAATGGTGGTGTATTGAAGGGAAAATTAACTATACCAGAGAGATCAGGGAAGCTTTTTTCAGAGGAAATGACGTTTAAATCAAGTTTTGAAATCTGAGTAGGTGCTATTTGTGCAAAGAACGAGGAGAAGTGCATTCCAGTCAAAGAAAGCAACATATGTGAAGGTCTAAGATAAGATAGAGCAGGGCCAGTTTGGTTTGAAGAATTGAAACAAATCTTAGATGGCTATAGTGATGAGTATGAAGGGTAATGGCAAGAAGTTGCCATTTCATTTGCTCTTACAAGCAATATAGCATTAACAATAAAGCCTCCAGAGTCAGAAAGCCTGAGTTCAGACTTCACCTCTGCCCCTTACTCACCTCGATTTCCTAATATGTATAATGGAGATGATAAAAATATTGACTGTTTTGCTAGGATTAGGTTGGGTCACATATAATGGGAAATCCAAAATAGCAGCAGTTTAAAATGGTAGCATTTGAATTTTCTCCGTGTAAGAGATTGCCATCAGAACAATTCAGGCTCCTTCTGTCTACCATCCTAATGCAAGGTCCAAGGGGGCTGCTGGAGCTCCAGCCATCACATCTGCTCTTCAGACAGGAGGCAGGAGGAAGTGGGGAAGAGTAAAAGCAGCGATAACTTTCTTTAAGGAACTATCTCTCAAATCCCACACAACACCTCACTGGTGATAAATGCTTTACATGGCCATTCCTAGTTATAAACAAAGCTGAGAAATGCAGTCTTTTTTAGTCAGCAATATTGTCACCATGAATAAAATTGGCGCTCTGTTGCTGAGGAAAAATGGGAGAATAGATATCGAGTGAGCAAGAAATAGTTTCTTTCACACCTCTCCCATAAGCTTACTGTAAGAATTAAATTAAAAACACACACAGAACACTTGGCATAGTGTCTAGCATGTATTAATTGCTCAGTAGATATAAGGGCATTAGCTGTAAACTACAGGAACTCTTACCTGCACTAGAAGGAGCTGTTTTTACCCTCACTGCTGTGGTTTGGATGGAAGTCCATGACATTAAGCATATGACCAACAGCACAAGAACAAATAACTGTGTCTCCTTCACACCATAGTGGTGAAATATACCCCGCATCTAATGGCCCTTTGTTGATCTGAAGAGCTATTAATCTTTGTTAGGAAGACATGCTAATTGTACCTGATCAACCTGACAAAATAAGCAAATCATAAAGCCAACCAAGTAGAAACCAAACAGAAAGAAAATGAATTTTTTTTTTTTTTGGTCCTAACGCCACCGTATGATGTGAAGCAAACAGTCGTTTATTGACTCACGCTCTTTCATTTACATCCTATCTCTCCGGCTGTTTGCTTTAAGAGTTTAGCCCTCATCCTTAAGTAGAGAAGGCTGTTCAAGTCCACCTCCTATGCTGGCATCAGCATCATCATCTTATCACCAGCTCCATTACCTTCCCTGTCCTCATGATGACTCCTTGTCTAGGGTTATTTTTGCTCACCTTAGCTTAGCAGGAGATGGTAAACAAAGATCCTTCTGCCCGTAGCCCAGGCAGAAGTTTTTTTCTTGGTCTGCCTGCCTGGGGCTAGATCTAGTGGAAGAGTTAACTATGCACCAAGAGATAAGACTATCATCAGCTGGAGAAGCCAGGTTGGGAGGCAAGCCCGTTAAAAACACAGGAGGTTTGACTTATCTCCGCACGTGACTATGTGCTTTTAAATGTTGACAGCTTCTCCGAAAATTCTGTCTCCCCCACGTGTGGTCAGCTCCACGGACTGCAGGGAAAGCTGGTAAGGCGCTCACCCTTTGCGGTTTATCTCAGCCAGATAACCTTGCCCTGTTGTCTAAAAATACCCTGCCCTTCCCGGTATTTTTTTTTTTTTTTTTTTTTTTATCTCTCTGGCTATAGTGACAAAAATGAGCCTGGGCCTTGGAAACACCGAGTAGGCTTGGAAAACCCATGCATTTCCATCCCTGCAGCCCAAACACACTGAGACCTTTGTTTTCAGGAACTGCGAGCCTAGCCCAGGACCTCAGCAGGAAAGGGGTGAGGCGGGGACACCTGTAGGTTTTCCCACGTTCCTGTCCCCCCTCCCCCCTCGGTAGCTGCTCCTTAGGGCTGCAGAGCCCTGCTGGGGGGCTCTCCACTTTCAATGGCTTGCCCTTCCTGGGGTGCTGTTTGCTGGAGTGGTAGAATTAGGAGTCAGAAGTCTTCGTTCTGGTTCTACTTTGTCACCAAATTCTGTTGAACTTGCAAAACCCACTCAGCTTTTTGGAGCCTCCACCTCCACCTCCTCGTCTGAGAAATGAGACAATAATATCGTTTTCCAAAATGGGCCGGCTGCTACAGTAGCGATTCTTTTCTTTTGCCATAAGCACCCCATATTTTCAAATGAATCCCTCAAATTTCGCCTTATGAAACTTCCTCTGGTGGCGTTCTTTATTTATTATCAGCTTCAGCTGGGCACGGTGGCTCACGCCTGTAATCCTAGCACTCTGGGAGGCCGAGGCAGGCGGATCGCTCAAGGTCAGGAGTTCAAAACCAGCCTGAGCTAGAGCGAGACCCCGTCTCTACTGAAAAAATAGAAATTAATTGGACAACTAAAAATATATAGAAAAAATTAGCCAGGCATGGTGGTGCATGCCTGTCGTCCCAGCTACTCGGGAGGCTGAGGCAGGAAGATCGCTTGAGCCCAGGAGTTTGAGGTTGCTGTGAGCGAGGCTGATGCCATGGCACTCTAGCCTGGGCAACAGTGAGACTCTGACACAAAAAAAAAAAAAAAAAAAACTTTTTGTATTTTCTTCCCTGTCACCATCTGGGATGCCAAGTACATTAAGTCTGGAACAGTTGGCAATTCGACCTGGTGAGCACCTTCCCAAACCCTCCACGCCTCCCTCTAGCCACCCAGAGTTTCAGTAGTACCTAGGCTGGATCTGAGATAAATAAGATGGTGTTTTTGGCCTAAAGTCGGTTGGAGTTATTGGTGCAGTTATCCCAGCAGTTTACAAAATTATAGGAACAGAAAAGCTTTCCAGTGCGGTCTCAGAAAAAAACATTCCAGGAAACACGAAGCAAGCAGAAGGAAACGTGTGCCCGGTTTTGGTGAGGCTTGGGATTAATCGCTCAGGCTGTCTTTTCAGTCGGATCGAGGAAGGACATTCCATGCCGTGCTTAGTATAAAATGAGATTTAGGTGTTTGGAGGGATTGTGCTTGTTTGGGCAACCCAAGTGCAGCACCAGTGTGGTTCTGTAAAGCATTATTGCCTGGCCCGATTTGCAGAGTGTCCTGAATTCTGCCCCTCTGGTCCGAGCTCACACAAGCTTGGAGTGAGCTGAATTTAGTCTGAAACCGGTACTGGCGACGGGGCCCAGATGCTTTGAACTGTCCGTAAAAGCAGATGGTTATTAATGAACTTTGTTAATTATCACCCTAAGCTGTATTTAAAAATGACCTTTTAAAGTGATGCTTGGGAAGCATGATCCATAGAAGTGTGAGCAAGTCTCCGACTTGATTAGGTCCCAATACCTTTACCTCGATGAGATGGCAACTGATTAACATTCTCGAATGAGATGGAGCCGTAAATGTAAGTGGGTTTTTAATACAATCATTTTTGAGGAAATGTCAAACTTCATTGCACACCTCCTTTAATGGCAGAGTTCAGGGAAGGACTGAGCCGGATTAATGAGCAGAAGACAGAGGGGATTTTGGAGCCAAGAAAAAGACCACAGAGCAGATCAGTCTCTAATTTAATAATCTCAGTAGGCTATTCAGTGAGCTGATGTCTTTGAACTTCCCGATGGTATTTATGTACCTGTGGAAGGAAAGATGAGGGAGAAACTTAGGGCTGTGTTTATACACATACAAGAAACAGGAAGAGAGGAAAATCATCAGCCTGAGAAGCCTGTGACCTGGAACGAAAAAAGCATCGTTGGCTAAGTAAATCCACGTAATTAAATTAAATATGAATAGCCACTGATTGAGAATCGCACCGTGGGCAGAATACACTCGGTGTTAATGACCCACGATTTATTTACGCCTTGCACACCGTGTTTCCTTACCGCTCTAAAGTAGTAAAATTGCCTTCTTCCTGGTGAAATTTATTGCCATTTAAACATGCCAAAAGGCCATTCTGGCAGTCATTACCATAATCTGTCATTTCTGCAACTGCTGGTATCCTGTTCTGTGGTCAGATTCAATCTGAGAAGGGTCAACAGAATTTTTCCACCAAATGCTTCCCTCTTGGCTGTCATCAATTTACTTTTGTCAACAAAAAAGGGCATTACTATGGAATGAAACAGAAGATCCCCTTAAGACCTCCGGCAAACACGGGAGCTGCTCTTCCCCTACTGTATCTCTTCGCTGTTGGGCATGTGACTGTGTGCACAGTTGGAACTTGTCACGCAGAAGCATGGGCAGGAACCCCGCCACGTGTCTATTTGTGTCTCCAGTGACACAAAGCACCACACCTGATCACAGCTCACACGCTGTAGTTTCTTGGTTTCCA
>CAUYPO010083799.1:0-14833 GCA_963574435.1 Cheirogaleus major | reverse complement strand
TAGACCCAAACAATAAATATTTATAGCCTAACATCTTAGTAGCTATTTGAAAAAATACACATAAATTAAAATTAAAGATAATATTTCTATTTCATTCTTAAATAACCACAATTACTTAGCAAGGGAGTGTGTGTACCTGTTGGATACTACACAATTTCTCAAACCCCGAAATCAGATTAAATCCCACCTGATTTTTCTTCCACATTCATTTTCATGTGGTATTTTCTTTCCATCACAGAAACCACCAAAAACCCAGATTTGCAAAGATACAATATCATCAGAGTAATATAGCACAAACTAACGTCGAAACAGTGATTCACCTCAAGCTAGTTGTTTATGCAGTTTCTGACAAATATTCAAAATTACTGTGTTTCTCTCAAGAATTTAAAATACCTCACAGTGCCCCTGAGAATTTGCTGTAGTACCCCGGGGATAGGTAAAATGTACATCCACCCAAAGGAGTCATCTACAGCTTTAAATAGGTGTGAGGAATACCATCCTCCTATGGGATGATCTTCGGTATGTGTTGTTAAATAAGTCAGGTGGAAACAAAAAGTGTATAAAGCAGGAAGGTAACAGAGTAGAGGGGTCTGAAAAACAAAATAGACTTTTCTAAATATACCTTGTTTTGCAGATTTGACTTCGGAAGTTTACGCATGTTTTACATAATTATAAAACAATTTTTGAAAGCAGTCTCTAAAAATAGAGAGCTAAATGAAGCAAATGAACTGTCTATTGATTTTGTGACATACCCGTACGGAGTAACTATTTCATGCGATTTTAAAATACCAAAATTAAAAACTAGTGGGAAATTCCTCAAGTATAATAAGAACTGTAAAAACATATTAAGCTGTTATCAGTAAATCCTATTCTTGGTGGTAGTGTTCATATTGTTATTCTGAGACTATTTTGTGTATATTGTGGGTTAAAATAAATAAGTATTAAAAATTATGTTGGCATTGAGAACTGGGATTAATATGAAAGAAAGTAGATGCAGATGTAAACTATATGAGAGTAAATAAAAGCACTCTATCTAGCCCTATAGTTGAATTGAAAGAATCAGTATAAGCTCATGATGTATTTTGTCTTAAAAATACATATACTTAAAAAAATACATAGACTTCTTAACCATACCCCCAATAGCATCATCTAGCATCAATCCTGCCCTACAGAGGAAAACCAGTGCAGCGCCATGACTAGTTCATACCTTTTCACTTTGATGAAGAGTGTTCTCTGGGCCCTCCTGGGAAACAGTTAACTGGTAAGTTATTTGGTTTTATGTAATAAATCCATTCCAGTAGACCCACCTTTCTTAGCCTTTTTACCACTTTCTCAGTTCTCAGCCAAGATAGTTCTAGCATCTCAATCTTATTTACTGTAGGCTCATTTTGTTCCAAGCTTCAAGGGCCCATCCCAGTAGTGTCTTAGAATTGGTTCCAGGTATACTAATCAGAGCACTGAGCCTTGAATCACAGGAGGGTGTCCTCATATCAAGGCTCTCTCCCTTGTACAGCTTTACATTCTGCCCCTCTACTATAGCACTTTGAAATCCACTTTAAGGCATTTCGCCTTGGTTTCTGCCAGTACATATTAGTCAGGTCCTGCAGGTTTTGGGGTGACTAAGCTCTTTTCTTCCATAACAGGGACAATAATTTCCAGTTGGGCCAAACCAAGCCCTGACCCTAGTTATTGGTTCATAGTAACAATGGAATGTAGAGGCAGATCCTAGGAGGGCGTGCATCATCTTATGAGGCTACTGCCTCAGATAAGAACTTTGCAAGATCTTCAGGCAAAAAAAAAGATCTACCTCCTAGAAATGAGAAGTGGGTGAGTGGGCCAATTCTATTGGCCCAAACAGTAAGGTGAATCTGGCAGTCGAAGGTTTTCAAGCACATCAACTCACATGTTCCTATCTTACTTCTTAGGGTCTTACCCCTTCCCTAAGAGTCCAAACCTTACTATAAAAGACTTTATTGGCACTGTAAATATAGCCTTCTTTCTAATTCCATTAATCTCACAATCAGATGCCATGCCTAATTTTCAATGTAGTCTTTCCTCTTATTTCAGAGCATAAGGCTCTCTTTAAATGTTACCCTAGAGGCCTTTTGACTTTCACACTATACCCTATGTTGATAGCTGACCTATCAGAACCAATCATTTTCTTTCTTTGACACCTTGGTTACACTTAATAACAACCAATCAAATTTATATATTTTATAATTACTGTTACCTTCTTATCTCTCAACTAGTAGAGAAATTGTATACACAGTGCCTTTCCTTCCAGCTATTCCCAAGACAATTAACCACAGGTAATTGTGATGCTGTAGCATACAAAGAATTATCATTACCCTATTTCCATGATAAATGTGAATTATTGTTGCCATCTGGTCAACCACTAGAACCTCACTCTCATTATCAACTGTCTTGGTTGGTGTTTCCCCAGAAGCAAATATTAATAGAAAGATGTAAGTAGTTTATTTGTGAGGCGATCCTAGGAAATACCAACAGAATAGGAATGTGAGACAGGAAAGAAAAGGAAGCCAGCAAAGTATACATTATCAAGCAACTTAACAACTGTGGGCAACTTTAGCTGTATCAGTACATTTTGCACTGGTATAAAGGAAATACCTGAGGCTGGGTAATTTATAAGAAAAGAGGTTTATTTGGCTCATGGTTATGCAGACTATACAAGAAGCATGATGCCAGCATCTGCTTCTGGTGAGGGCTTCAGGGAGCTTCCAATCAAAGCAGAAGGCAAAGTGGGAGCAGACATGTCACATAGCAAGAAAAGAAGCAAGAGAGGGAGGAGGAGGTGCCAGGCTCCTTTAAATAATCAGCTGTCAAGTGAACTAACAATGTGAGAACTCACTCATTATTGCAGGGAGGGCACCAAGCCATTCATGAGAGATTTTCCCCCATTATCCAAAAACCTCCTACCAGTTTCCACATTCAACACTGTGAATCAAATTTCAACATAAGATTTGGAGGGGATAAAATTCAGCACCCTATTATGATAAGAATGCTTAACAAAATAGATATAGATAGGACTTACCTCCAAATGATAAAAGCCACATACAATAAACCCACAGCCAATTTCATACTGAATGGGGAAAAATTGAAAGAATTTATGCTTAGAAGTGGAACCACAAAAGGATGTCCTCTAGCACCACTCTATTCAACATAGTGCTGGAAGTCCTAGCCAGAGCAATCATACAAGAGAAAGAAATCAAGGGTATCCAAATGGGGGCAGAAGAGGTCAAACTATCACTCTTTGCTGATGATATGATCTTATATCTAGAAAACTCCAAACATTCTGCCACTACTGGAATTGATAAATAAATTGGGCAAAGCATCAGGTTACAAAATCAATGTACACAAATCAGTAGCATTCATATACGTCAACAACAGTCAAGCTGAGAACTAAATCAAAGACTCAATAATTTACACAATAGCAACAAAGAAAATAAAATACCTAGGAATATATTTAACTAAGGAGTTAAAAACCCTCAACAGGAAGAACTATGAATCACTGTGAAAGGAAATAACAGAGGACATAAACAGATGCAAAACCATACCATGCTCATGAATCAACAGAATCAATATTGTTAAAATGTCTATACTACCCAAAGTGACCTAAAGATTCAATGTAATCACTATTAAAATACCAACATCACCCTTCGCAGATCTAGAAAATACAATTTTAAGCTTCATATGGAACCAGAGAAGACCATGTATAGCCAAAGCAACCTTAAGCAAAAGAACAAATTGAGAAGCATCAACTTACCAGACTTCAAGTTATACTACAAGGCTATAGTAACCAAAACAGCATGATACTAGCACAAAAACAGAGACATAGACCAATGGAACAGGACTGAAAACCTAGATATAAAACCATCTTCATATTTCCATCTGATCTTTGACAAAGCAGAAAAAAACATACACTGGGGAAAAGAATCCCTATTTAATAAATGGTGCTGGGAAAATTGGATAGCCACATGTAGAAGACTGAAACAAGATCTGCACCTTTCACCTCTCACAAAAATCAACTCATGGTAGGTAACAGACTTAAAACTAAGGCATGAAACCATAAGAATTCTAGAAGAAAATGCTGGAAAAACTCTTTTCAACATCGGCTTAGGCAAAGAAGTTATGAAGAAGACCCCAAAAGCAATCACATCAACAACACAAATAAATAAACAGGAACCTGATCAAAATAAAAACTTCTGCACAGTCAGGGGAACTATCATTAGAGTGAATAGACAGCCGACAGAAAGGGAGAAAATATTTGCATGCTATACATTGATAAAGGACTGTTAACTAGAATCTATACAGAACTCAGAAAAATCAGCAAGAAAAAAGTCAAACAACCCAATTAAAAAGTGGTCAAAACACATGAAAAGAAACTTTTCAAAAAAAGATAGACTAATGGCCAGCAAGCATATGAAAAAATGCTCAACATTTCTAATCATCAGGGAAATGCAAATCAAAACCATATGAGATATCACTTAAGTCCAGTGAGAATGGCTTTCATCAAAAAGTCCCAAAACAACAAATATTGGTGTGGATACAGAGAGAGAAGAACACTCATACACTGCTAGTGGGACTGCAAACTAGTACAACCTCTATGGAAATTAGGTGGAGATTCCTCAAAGAACTAAAAGTAGAGCTACCATTTGATCCAGCAATCTCATTACGTGGTATTTACCCAAAGGAAAAAAAGGGATTCTATAAGAAAGATATCAGCACTTGAATGATTATAGCAGCACAATTCACAATTGCAAAGATGTGGAAACAACCCAAGTGCCCATCAATAATACATAAGTGGATTAATAAAATGTGGTATATGTATACCATGGAATACTACTCAGCCACAAAAAAAATGGTGAACTACCTCTTTTATTATCCTGGATGGAGCTGGAACCCATTATTCTAAGTGAAGTATCATAAAACTGGAAAAACAAACACCACATGTACTCACCACTAAATTGGTACTAATTGATCAACACTTATGTGCACATATGGGAAGTAACATTCATCGGTATTAGGTAGGTGGGAGGGGAGAAGACACGATGGGTATATTCACACTTAATGGTTATGGTGCACACTGTCTGGGGGATGGGCACACTTGTAGCTCTGACTTGGGTGGTGCAAAGACGATTTATGTAACAAAAGCATTTATACCCCTGTAATATTCTGAAATAAATAAAATAAATAAATTAAATTAAATTGAAAGATTTGGAGGGGCCAAACATCCAAACCATATTGGTAGCTTAATCCCACTGGGAATCACTGAAAAATAGCATAGAATCATGCCTCAGAGTGTTGCCACCTGAGGTGTAAGTGTTCTGTCATTCATTAGTCAAGGGCTATGTGAAGAGAAGGGAAGTGCACAAACTTCCCAGAATTTCCATCCTGCCCACAAAGGCTGCTATGACCAGAGATAGCCCCAAGTCAAAGAGACGTAGAGGCTGGGAGTTGGAAGCTACCAATCACAAACTGAATCTGTAAGGAAATAGGAATGTGAGTGGGGCATTACTAGATCCATCTTTTTTTCTTCACCTACAAATCATACCTGACCATTCTATTCCTCAGAACAGAGAGTTCTCCACATTAGTGGCTTTACTCAGACTGTTTTCTCTCTCCGTAAGACTCTCCTCATCTTCTCCCTATACCCGATTGGATCTGTAGAAATCTTTCCTGGGTTTCAAGGTATGATTAACCTACCAAGTCTTTCCTCATCACCTCAATTAAAATTACTTCATCTATTCTCCACCTTACCACACTTGTTACCATAGAACTTTGTTTATATATCCATCTCAGAACTTTGTACATTTTTCACAGTAATAGAGTTATTTGAAAAATATCTGTCTTGCCCACTAGATTTTAGTTATTTGAGGGCAAGGATCAAATTATATTGTCATTTCAAAACTTCATAAAACCTGGATAATGCTTAAAGTATAATTTTCTTTAATAAGCAATGATTAAATTTTTTCATTCATTCACTCAACTAATATTTATTTAGTGCCTACTAAGTACCAGGCCTGGTGCTAACTACATGGAATATAATAAAAATCAAGAAAGGCATGAAAGCCACCCTTCCCCACCACGAAACTTCAATTTTTTTCTATTAACTACTGCAGTAAGTCCAACATTTTTCTACTTTTTATGATGTGTAAACCTTTTTTAAAACTCTTTCCCTGCCTCACTCTTCCATATAATTAAAGTAACTTGTAATATGTATTGTACACACACTCCTCCTACCTCTGTCCATCCAAACCCTTGAGCTAAGTATTTAATAATTGCTATAATTGTATTCCTCTCCAACACTGTGCTTTTTTATTGAGAGCATATTAAACTTTCTCTATTTGGGACTATAGAAAAGATTTTTACCAATGGCAAGGTTTTGATATTAAGAAATTCACTCTCTTCCTCATTGATTGTATTTCTTTGATGTCCTGTATTTCAAATGCAAAAAAACATTTAAACTTTTCTTTGATATAGAGGCTGAAAAATATTAGAGGAGTCACAATGAGTAAGCTCTTTTTTCTCCTCTTCAGATAAATTTTGGTTTAGATATTTCACTATTTTCATTCAGTTAAACAATAGGGTGTGGGGGTGAAGCTAAATGCTATTAGAGAAATAAAAAGCTAAGTGTCCTCAGGTAAAGAGTGATTTTGACATTTAATCAAATGTAAAGTAAAGTACTTTACTTGTAAAGGGCGCTGGGAAAATCAAAAGGAAAAATGTAAAGGGCAATGAAAAAATCAAAAGAAAAAAGTAAGAAAATAATTTTTAATTTAAAGTTATTATTTTATTTAGAAAGCTTAAAATATGTAGCATAGCAGATGTTATTAATGCTTTTTAAAATCTCTTTCTAATATAATTTATTAGATTATTTAATTAATTTTCAATTAAAGTTCTAAATTGTACTGGTCAATTATGCAGCCTCTATGCCATATATATATTAAAACTGTGTTAAGCATTTTTAAGAATCTATTGTGATGCCTAATATGGGACTCTCAGTATTTAAATGATTCTAACCTACTGCTCATCATCCCAGGATGTATATTCATTAAATTTTGATAGAGACATGGAATGATTCATTTTGAATGTGAAATATCCAGGAGGATGAACAGGTTGGTCCAGGAATTGCTACTGAATGCCTTTGAAGAGTGGTAGCGTGCCTTGCACCTTTTCCTAAATAAAAACTCAGTATTTCAGCATATGGTATCTGCAAATACACATGCACTTTCTTGGTAAAAAAAGAAAACAGTCCCAATCACCTAGCTGTCCAAATGGAAATTATCCTACTGTCTTATGCACCATCACCATACCATTTATTTCTTATTTTGGGGCCTCTATATACCATCACAAGCGCTATGCAGTATTTAGTATTTCAGGTTGAAAATGTGAAGTGTTGCATAGACGTAGTACTTAGTTTGAGATGATTACAGGATACTATGACTTGTAAAGCGTTCTCAGAAATAAATAAGTTGAGTTAATCTAAAGCCTTAAATTTGAAAGAATGACAAACAATGAAATTAACTGCGTTTTCTGAGGACATGGCCTTCTGCTGAGATAATATTGGATTCTGAAGCTTCTTTTACTCACAGTGAAGTACATGGGAAACTGGCTTTAAGATGCATTTTGTAGGCTTAACAATCTACCTTTAGGAAAAGTGGGACTGGCAAGTAATCTGGCATGGGAAGAGAAAGACATTGAAAAAATATATTGATTCTTTCTGTGGGAATTCCTGGTCTAAAAAGTAATGTAAGGAGACAGTTTGCATTCCTTTTCTTAAAAATCACCATAAAGTGGTAATGACCTTAGGAGTCTGTGTGTGGCCCATTTGATGTGGTTTGGGCTGAAGGAAAAGCTAAAGGCAAAATGTATTTTAAGTGGGCTAAAACCAAGATCAACATATCTCTGAGGTCATTATTTCCATCAGTTGACAGTGTGTATACAATATTAAAAGCATTGTTAAAACAATACACATTTTTCCAATGTTTTATTTTTGAAGGTCATTTATCCACACCCAATTTCTGAACACTGGCTCAAACAAAGTAAAAATAACTTTTATTTCATAGGGAAAGCAATGTTTAAATAAACAAGCAAACAAACAAACATGTAAAAAAGCTATGGTTTATGGAATGGAGTAGCTATACTTCAGTAAGTACCCTAAAATAGCTATGGAGGCTAATTACAGTGCATATTCCATGTATAAAACGCACATAGAATATTTTAGCAGTTTTTAGTAGATTATATAGTTATTGATCTTTATGAAATATATTCCACTTATTTCCAAAATTTGTTTGATGAAGTAGGCTCAATGCTCAACATAACAGGAACTGTAGGCCAGGCCCGGTGGCTCACGCCTGTAATCCTAGCATTCTGGGAGGCCGAGGCGGGAGGATTGCTCAAGATCAGGAGTTTGAAAACAGCCTGAACAAGAGTGAGACCCTGTCTCTACTAAAAATAGAAAGAAATTAATTAGCCAACTAAAAATAAATAGAAAAAATTAGTTGGGAATGAGGGCACATGCCTGTAGTCCTAGCTACTCAGGAGGCTGAGGCAAAAGGATTGCTCAAGCCCAGGAGTTTGAGGTTGCTGTGAGCTAGGCTGACGCCATGGCACTCTAGCCCAGGCAACAGAATGAGACTCTGTCTCAAAAAAAAAAAAAACAACAAGAGGAACTGTAGAGTGGCTAATTTTTATTTTATCTACATCTCAAATTAGTCTGGGTTAAAAAGAATTTTTTATTATGATTTTGGTGTGGTCCTTTAAAAATCAACAGATATTGTGTAAACACAGTTGTGGAAGCTAATTCTACAAGTCTAAAAGCTGTAATCCCATTATACACATAATATTTATTTGATATCTCTAAGTCAACAATAAAGATAGGTCAAACATTTATCCCTTTGTGTGGATTTCCTGTACCAGGGAATATCCTTTCATACATCTCTAAATCTCTTTGTTACATATACAGTTTTAAAAATTTAAGTAATTTACATGACTCTAAAATGTAGCCTAATAATCTTTTCGACTACCCTTCTCTTCAAGCAACTAGAAGTCTGTTTAAACTTGTCTATTAGGCATTTCTTTTTTGTGGTTTCTAACAAATTGAAGAGGATTTTATTGATTTTGATGATATTTATTTTATTTCTAAGATAGTGAAAGAAGTTCTGTTTGTGACTGAGCATGCCATGTGTTAGAAAATAAAGGATAAATTTTCTCTAAGTTGCCTGTGTGTACATCAGAATGGCTAAAATTATAAAAATTGAAATACCAAATATTGGAAGAGATAAATAACAACTGATGCTTCCATATATTAGTAGTGGGAATATAAAATTGTACAACAATTATAAAAAACTATTCAGCAGTTTTCACTAAAGATAAATATAGGCTTATATGGTGACACAGCAGTTCCACTTCTGTTTGTTCCTAAAAGAAAATAATGCACGTATCTAGAAAAAGATACAGAAAAGTTTATAGTAGCACTCTACTTAATATCACAAAAGTAAAAACAACCCAAATGTCCATCAGTAATAAAATGGCTACCCCCTGGGAACTGTTGGAAAACATGTTAGTCTGTGCTCCCAGTAACAGGTTTGCTGACCATAGTACCAACTGCAGACCCTGAAGCAGCCCTTGACCTGGTTCCATTCTTGCTCTACCTCAATCCAGGGACAGTCCTGCCTGCTTAGAAACCTGGCAGGAGACACACATATTGTGTCCCTGGTAACAGGTCCACCAACCTTGGATATGATTGTGCACCTGAAATAGTCCAGTGACCCAGCTCCAGCCTCACTCTACAACAGTCCAAGAGGCAGTCCTGCCTACCCAGGGAACTGTCCTGAGACCTAGTGCAAACCCATCCAGGGATGAAGGAGGAGCCATGCAGGTTTATGCCCCTGGTAACAGGCCTGCCACCTACAGACCTGACTGAAGACCTAGAAGCAATCCCATGATCCAGCCCCAGCACTTCTCAACCACAGAAGTAGTCCCATTACCTGGGAATCCAATAGTAACCATGCCCAATTATGATCCCAGTACCAGGCTCACCAACCACAGACCCAACTGTGGACCTAGCAGCAGCCATGTGATTTTAAGTTCCAGCCCCCTTCAACTGTGATCACAGAGATAGTACCATTAGTCCAGGATCCTGGCAGGAGAATGTCTTTACCTGCTTAAACCACTCTGTAAAGCCTGGAAGAGGAGTTTTTTCCTTCATATGCACAAACACCAACATAAGGCTACATGTATCATGAAGAATTAGGTGAACATGACATCACCAAAGAAAATTAATAAGGCTCTAGTAACTTACCCTAAAGAAATGGAGACTCATGAATTGCTTGACAAAGAATTAAAAATAATCATCTTAAACTCAGTTAGCTACAAGAGAATACAGACAAGTTAATGAAGCAGGAAAATAATACATAAACAAAATTAGAAGTTTAATAAAGAAATGGAAGCCATAAAAATACAAACAAACAGAAATCCTGAAGCTGAAGAAAACATGACTGAAATGAAAAACTCAACAGAGCTTCAATAACATATTCAATCACGCAAAAGAAAGAATCAGTAAACTCAAAGACAAGACATTAGAAATTAGCCAGAGGGACAAAAACGAAAAAGAATGAACTTATGGGAGTTATGGGACATAAGGAACAAAACCAATATACACATTATGGTAGTTCCAGAAAGAGAAGAAAGAGAGACAAAGCATTACAACTATTTAAAGTAATAATGGTCAAATTTTTCCAAATCTAGGGAGGAAAATAGACATCTTGATTTATGAATCCTCAAAGTCCTAAAATACATTGAGTCCAAAGATATCCACGTGGAGATATATTATAAGTAAATTGTCAAAGTTCAAAGAGAAAGTGTATTTTGAAAGCCACAAAATAAAAGCACCACACAGAAATCACCAAATCACAAAGAAAGACAAAAAAAGAGAGAAACAAAAGAATTACAAAACCTACAGAAAATAAAGTTAATAAAGTGGGAAGAGTAAGTTTTACTTATCAATAATTATTCTAAATGTAAATAGACTAAATTCCCAAATCAAAAGACATAAAGTGTCTGAATGGATAAAAAGGAAAAACAAGACCCAAAGATAAGCTGACTATAAGAGACTCACTTTAGATTTAAGAGCAGACATGAGCTGAAAGTGAAGGGGTGGAGAAAGATATTCATGTAAATGATAAACAAAATAGAGTAGGAGTGGCTATATTTATATCAGACAAAATAGACTTTAAGTCAAAACTTTCCCAAGAGACAAAGATAAAAAGTTTCAAAAAGTTTCTATTTCAATTAAACAGAAATATATCAAAGCACCTAAATATGTAAAGAAAATATTGACAGATCTGAAGGAAGAAGTAGACACCAATAAAAAAAAAACAGTTGGAGATCTCAATATTCCATTCTCTATAATGGATAGATTATCCAGACATAAAATCAATAAGGAAACAGGAGAAGTGAGTAACATTATAGACTAAGTGGACCTAACAGACATATACATAACTTCCCACCCAACAGCAGAATACACATTCTTTTCAACTACACACAGAACATTGTCCAGCGTAGATCACATGTTAGGTTACAAAACAAGTCTTAAGAAATTTTAAAAGATCAAAATTATTCCAAGTATCTTTTCCAACCACAATGAAATAAAATCAGAAAAAAAATAACAGTAAGAAAATAGAAAAATTCACAAATATCTGGAAACTAAACAGTATACTCTCAATCATTAGATCATAGAGAAAATCAAAAGAGAATTTTAAAAATATCTCAAGACAAATGAAAACAAAACCAAAATTTATGGAATAGATAAAAAGCAGTAGTAAGAAGGAAATTTATGGCAATAGAAGCCCATACTTATGTGTATAAAGAAGATCTCAAATAGACAATATAACTTTACATCTCAAGAAACTAGAAAAAGGACAAACTAAGTCCAAGTTTAGCAGAAAGAAGAAAATAATAAATATTAGAGAAGAAACAAATAAAACAGAGAATTAAAAAACAACAGGAAACATCAACAAAACTAAGAGTTCATTTCTTGAAAAAATGAATAATTAACAGCCCTTAGACTGACTAATAAAAGAAAGTGAAGACTTAAATTCAGAAAAAAAAAAGAAAAAACATTACAAGAGCTGCCTCAGAAATACAAGGATAACAAAGGACTATTGTGAATAGTTATATGGTGACAAACTGAATAGAAGAAATTGATAAAATCCTAGAAACATACAACCTAAAACAAGGGAATCAAGAAGAAATAGAAAGCCTGAATAGACCAATAACAAATAAGGAGATTCAATTAATAATCAATAATCTCCCGAGAAAGAAAAGAACCGATGGCTTCATGGGAGGATTTTACCAAACATTCAAAGAAAAATTCATATCAATCCCTTTTAAACTCTTCCAAAAAATATAAATAAAAGGAACATTTTCAAACACATTTTATGATAGCAGCATACCAAAGGCCCTGTTACCAAAGCCAGGCAAAGACCAGAAGAAAAGAGAATTACAAACCAATATTCTTGATGAACATAGATGTAAAAATCCTCAATAAAATACCAGCAAACTGAATTCAACAGCACATTAAAAAGAATATACATCAATCCAGTGGAATTTATCCCTGGGAGGTAAGGATTGTTCAACATACACAAATCAATCTGTGATACACTGCTTTAACAGAAGGAAACATAAAAATCACATGATGAATAATAGAGGAGGAGCAAGATGGTGCACTAGAAGCAGTATGCACATGCTGCTCTCAAGGAGAGGATTGCAAGTGGTGAGTGCATAGTCACCTCCAGACTGACAGTCTAAGAGAGAGTATTGGGAATCAAAAGAGAGGTGACAAGAGGCTCCCAAAGTGAAGGATGAGGAAGAGAGGCAACCTTCTCTGCAGGATCAGAAGCACACAGGGAAGGTACACATATGTGGGGAAGGTACAGAAGAGAGAATCCCAGGGCTCCACACTTCCCCCATGGACATTGCTATCTGAACTGTGTGAGGGACACAGGACAGACATCCCCAAGGTTTTTTGCTTGTGCCCTCTGCACCAGCAGCATGAGCCGTGTCTAGACTTGCTTGAACTATGGTGTGGTGCCACCAAGGTTTATAGCTTGTACCTTTTGCAGCGGTGGGTCGAGCTGCACCCAGGGCTTCTTGAGCCACAGCTGGAGCAACAGAGAAGTGCTGTGTCAGGATCCAGGGTGCAGAGTCTGAGGTGGCCTTGGGCAATGAGCCTATTGAGGTTACCCCAGGCCTGTCCCGAGAAACCATTCTGCCCTTCTAGGCCTGTGATGAGGGAGTAGTTGCAAGATTTCTACAATGACTTCAGGGTCTCTCTTCCCTTGTCCTGATGAATTCCTCTGGCTCCTTTCTATTAGCACTAATCTCTTTAGCTAATGGTTGCTCAGCCACACCCAAACATACTTTTTTTTGTTCTTTACATAGCCACACTTTGAATTTTCCACATTTTTGCATTCTGCTTCCCTTTTAATTATAAATTCTGTCTTCAAGTTATCCTTTTGCTCCCGATTCTCACTGTGATGAACCAAAAGTAGACACACAGCATCTCAAATGCTTTGCTGCTTAGAAATTTCTTCCTCCAGATATTCTAGTTCATCATTCTCAACTTCAGCCTTTCACAAACCCTTGGGCATGCAGCCGAGTTCTTTGCTACTTTATTACAAAGACAGCCTTCATTTCAGGTTCTAATACTTTGCTCCTCATTTCCATCTGAGACCTCATCAAAATGGCCTTTATTATCCATATTTTTATCAGCATCTGGTCACAACCACTTAAGTAATCTCTAAGAAATTCCAGACTTTCCCAACTTCTTGTCTTTTTCCAAACCTCCATCACAATCACCCTCAATGCTCCTTATGCAGAATTACAGGCTTTTTCTAGCCTGCTCCTCCAAATTCTTCCAGCCTCTGTCCATTACCTCGTTCCACACTGCATCCACATTTTCAGATATTTGTTACCAGCAACAGCCCTACTTCTCGGTACCAATTTTCTTTCTTAGTCTGTTTTCTGCTGCAATAACAGGATAGCACAGTAATTTATAAAGAAAAGAATTTATTTCTTACAGTTCTGGGAGCTAATAAGTCCAAAGTTGAGGGGCCACATCGAGTGAGAGCCTTCTTACTGTGTCGTAACATGCTAGGGAGCATCACATGGCAAGAGGATATGAGCAAGCCAGCTCAGTTCTATCTCCCTTCTTCGTATAAAGCCACCAGCATTATCAGGAGGCCCTACTTAGATGACCTTATCTAATTTAAATTATCTCCCAAAGGCCTCACTTCCAAATACTATCAACATATGAGTTTGGGAATTAAGTTTCTATTATTTGAAATTTGGGGAACATATTCAAACCATAGCATGTAAGGAACCAAAAATAATTAAACACATAGAAGGAGAGGGTAGAATGGTGGTTCCCAGAGCTTGGGGGATGGGGGTTTGGAAGAAATGGGAAAATGTTGGTCAAAGGGTACAAAGTTTTACTTATGCAAGATGAATAATTTCTGAAGATCTAGTGTACAGCATGGTGACTCTAGTTAAAAATACTGTATTGTATACTTGAAATTTGCTAAGAGCAAAAGGTCTTAAGTGTTTTCACCACAAAAAAAAAATTTTTAAAGATAACTAGGTGAGGTGATGAATATGTTATTTAGCTTAATTATGGTGATCACTTTGCAGTGTATATAAATATCAAAACATCCAGTTGTATATATACCTTAAATATATGTAATTTCTATTTGTAAATTATACCCAATAAAGTTTAAAAACCTAAAGATATAATTCCTTTTTAAAAGAATAT
>CAUYPO010083796.1:0-32551 GCA_963574435.1 Cheirogaleus major | reverse complement strand
AAACTTCAAGGGGTCAGAAAAGGTAGAAAACCTACCAAATCAGGTTGAAGTAGTACTAGAGTCCAAGCCTATAATTTTTCCATCACAAAACCCCTCGTTTTCCCATTAGATTAGTCCATGATGAAAGTAATAGTCATTTTCAACTGGCAGCGTGTCATGCAAGAGAGTCTATCTTACCAGATAGCCTAAATCCAGAAACCGTGGTAGGGTGCTTAACCCTACTCTGCTCTCCTTGAATTCTGGCGAGATTTCAGAGTTTCCCTACCTGTTTCTCCTTTCTTTTACTGCAGACCCAATCAAATGAAGATGAAGTGAAGCTGCCAAACTAGACAAAGGATAGGCTGTTACTTAAACTCTGTGATTTTTAGGAACATTGGACTATGGAGAAAACATTTCTGAGAAAAATACCTTAGATACCTCACAGATATAGCTCATCTCTAGAAGTAAATCCCTTTGATTTAGCAGCATTTCTTGTATAGTGCAAATGTTTTACCTTCTTTATAGCTTAGTCACAGGTAATGTGAGTAAGAAGGATCATTTGAATGATAAATAAGGATCAATCATGAGGAAAGGGAGTAAAGTTAAAAGACAGAGAAGTAAAAAGAGATGATTTTAGAGTATTGTAGTCCAGGGTTTGAATGTGGGAGATTATGAGAGCAGCAGACAGAAGGGAGAGACAGGGAAGCACAGAACTGGGCATTTTCAGTTTGTTAGTCCAGTGTCCACAGTATCATCTGTTTCTATTCTAACAAAGAGCCCCACTGAGTCTGAGGAAGCTCTCTTTTGCATGAAATCTTATTTGCTTTTTAAACTTTTCACATATTCATGCTAGTAAGAAGTTTGTCACTTCAGGAGGAAGAATTAAATGCAAGAAAGAGGGAGATCTTTGGGGACACATCAGTAAATAAGTTGATAATTGGTTGAGCTGCTTCTTTTATTTTTGCTTTCCTTTGATCTTTGGTTCATTCCTTTGTTACTCCTTAAATTTCTTCCTTTCTTACTTTTTTCCCTCCTTTGGGCCTTCTCTCCACAAATACTTATTTCCCTTCTTTGATATGGTAGATATATTTCAAGGTGTTCAACATAAAATAAGAATGAGACTTTGTTCCTGTGCCAAAAGAATTCAGTCTAGTGTTCCTATTATGATAAATAAGTACAAAGAGGAAAAGCCATTTTCACTAGACATTAAAAAAAAAAAAAACTTAAAAAGTCAGGTACATTTTAAATTAAATCAGAAATGAAATTGTATTATTTTGTATTTTAATTTGGTGAATGAAGAGTAAAAAGATGATGGTTAAAAATAATTTGATTTTTCAATTTAACTTTGTACCCTTGCACCAGCATCTCCCCATTTCCTCCATCCCTCATGCCCTGACAACCACCAAAAAATCATCTTTAATTAGAGAGTACAGATGTTGGTTTCAGGATGTTGGAGCTTTCACTATCCTTAATCTAATCCTGCTATATATAATTTCTTGGCTTTGTTATTCTTTCTCTGGATAATACCCAGAGATATTTACATGCCTATAATATTTGCTATCTGGGCTCAATGAAAGGCTCACACTCTAACACAAAGTCCACCAGAGTCCTTGGCCCAGATGGAAGGATGGGAGTGGGAGGTTTTGTGGAAGAGAAAGGATCAAGGGACAGTAAAAAGATGTAGTAGAAATATATATATACTGATTTTGCTTATTTCTATTAGCATTTATTCCTGTGTAAAATACTCATATTTTTCATCAGATGTTTAGAAAAGTCTGTGATTCCCTTAAGTTTCAAAGCTACAGGTCTAAATCCAAACTTAGACTCAATATGTTAGTTTTGTTTTTTCATGTTTTTTTGTCTGAGACAGAGTCTCACTCTGTTGCTCAGGCTAGACTGCCATGGCGTAAGCCTAGCTCACAGCAACCTCAAACTCCTGAGGTCAAGCGATCCTCTTGCCTCAGCCTCTGGGGTAACTGGGACTACAGGTGCATGCCACAAAACTCAGCTAATTTTTTCTATTATTAGTAGAGATGGCATCTGTTCTTGCTCAGGCAGGTCTCCAACTCCTGAGCTCAAGCAATCCTCCTGCCTCAGCCTCCCAGAGTGCTAGGATTACAGATGTGAGCCACCGCACCTGGCCAATATGCTAGTTTTTAATTCATTGCTGTTTCGCATATTTTTTTCAGGTTGTTCCATTAACCGATAAAAAAATTTAACAAACACACCAAAAAAAATTCAAAACAAACTTTTTTAAAAACCTATATTCAAATGGACACTTTTCTCTTTCTCTCAAACACCTGCCTTAGCATAGTTCTCTATATAATGCACTTACATTAAGTATAAATTTGTTTCTAAAAATTAATTTTACATAGTATCTGAAATATACTTTCTACCAGTGCAATTACATTTTGGTTTCTTTACAGAAAAATGATGCCTACACTATCTTACACTATGTAAATATTTGATTTCCTAAGGCTGAGAGAATGAGAATATTATACTGCTTTTTTATCACTACCCCAACACAAACACATTCCTTTTCCAAAAATCTGCAATTTGGCACAGTCTTTAGTTCATGCTATTATATCCATATCTTCACTGTCCAGTAAAAATGACAGTGGCAGCAGCAGCAGAAGAAAATTATCTGGAATGTAGAGAAATAATTCTCCATGATTACTTAATTTAAGTATTTCCTTTAAAAAGTTGGCAATGGTTTCTCAGTGCAATGCACAGAGCTGTAGGAAGTGCACAGTGCTGATTACTTAGCAACAGAAAAGCTATTTTGGATCCAAAGCTAATAGATTGCAAATAATCCAGATGTTGCTCTATGCGCTTCAGATAGATTATTGAAGTCCCTAGTGCCACTACTTTCCTAGTTAGAGAAATGCTTTATTTTAAAAAACTGGATAGATAATGTACTTTGACATCCTTCTTTTAATATAATTAAAGAATTAAGAAAAGATCTACTGAGAGATTTTTTTACTCTTTACTCAGAAATGCTGCTTGCTGTTTTGAAATCCTAAGGTAGAAAGTCATTTCTGCTCCTTGAAGTCTAATCCCTAGAAACTGGGTTTTGCTATCTATAGTAGTAAAATTAGTGTCTTCGTGGTGTGAATTGAATCATAAAATTTATTCTTACACATAAAATATTGCCCCTGCTATTTCACCACTACCTTGGTTTCCGCTTCTGAAGACCCTGTTTTCAGAAGACACTACTCAAAGCCATGTTACTTGAGGTGAAACAGCTTTACAAAATGTTGTGGGTTAATTTATCACAACTTATGATCTTTATTTGGAAAAAGAAGCCTGTGGCCCAACAGAACTAAAAAAAGACAACAAAGAAAATTTAATTAAGCTATAGTGGGGGTATGGCAAAGGCATTAAATTTATTTATTTATTAAATACTTTCTGTTAATTTTCTTCTTTATTTTTATATTTACAAAGTACATAAAAAGTGACAGCTTAGTTCCACACACTGCGCTAAAATTCCAAATGCCCTTAGAATAAAAATAAAAGTCTCTGAACTCCTTCAGCATACATTCTGATAGATGAGATAAACAAAAATGATTGCTATTTCTTAAATTTGAAGAGCCATATATGATAACTGGGAAAACTACATGTAAGGTATTTGAAAAATGCAGAGCACATACATATATAAATAAATACACACTACACACATGCTCATACCTGTTCCTCTACTCCAATTCCCTAAGTAGTGTTTTTAATATTTTAGCATGCTGATTGTAATTATCAGTATATCTCTAGCATTTTTCTTCTTTCTCTCCTCCATATCTAGCTCTAGGCCTGGCTCTTTATTTGTATGTGACTGACAAGTGGTATGAAAGAAAGTAGCAGGGTTCTGCAAGAGATGGTCAATGGGGACATCCAACCAATGCCAGAGCCTCAGGAGCACATCCCTGGAGAAAAGGACATTTCATCTGGACTTGAAAATAGAAACAAAGTCACTCAGTGTTTGGGAAGGATTATGAAAGGACAGCTTTCAGAATTTGTAAAAGCCAGACATGGGAAAGAAGAGTAGGATTTCTGGAACGGAAATAAGGCCAAGCTAATTGACATGAAAAGCTAAGAGGTTTTTGGTTTATGATGCAGCTAGTCCAATAAGCAGCAGTTAGCTCAAACAGCTACTTTTGGATAGTTCATGCTCAAGAAAGTCTTCTAGCTAACGAAAGTAACTGAAGAGATATAAGCAAGTTTATGGAATGATCATATTTGAATTTTTATAACCCAGGGTACAACATTACAAGAAAATTGTAGCGGAAAAACGTGGATGGACATACAATAGTCAGGAAGCTATTATAGCAGTCCTAGCGAGCAGGAATGATAGCTCAGACTAAAGCTGTGGCAGTGGAAATAGAGTTCTATTATTGAGGTAGAACATCAGTAGGTCAATATGGATGAGTGAGGATGATGAAGACTTCTAAGTTTTAAACTGCATCTGAAAATAAGATATACCTATGGTTTTAAAAAAACAAAAACTAAACATTCATGAAATCAGAAGGGAAAACTTAGTCACCTATAGAGACTAAGGTAGAGGAACTCCTAAAAAGGAAGTCCTTTAATTAATTAGAATTATCTGCTTTCCAACTTTGCCAAATCCAGGTAAACCCCACACATAATGTTAGTAGCAATATTTTTCCACTTTATCATTGACCAAAGATTTGGTATATGTAAAGTTAATCTGGAATAAAAGGACCTTCATCCTTTTAAAATCTATGATTCCATTTCTGATTTACCTAGCAGAGTCAGATGTTGGATTTCCCACCTCCCACTAAAATACTTAGGAAGGCACAGAAGTGGATAGAATTTTAAAATAAGCCATGAAAAGTGAGAATGACAGTCTCTTGTCAGTCTGGAAGAACTTTCCAGTTAATAAAAAGTGACAGCTGATTGGTAAATCACCACCCAGTCTTCACCTTAAGCTGTATCCCCATTTCACCTTATGAAATAGAGCACACGCCAACAAAATGATAGTGATCAAGCTTCCCACGCAGGCTCAGAAACCCATTCCCTACCAACCGAAAAAGTAAGCTGCTATCTTGCTTGTATTCAAGTGATCCTGAGAAACATCTCTTCACCCTAGTTTTATTCAACTTTGATCTTAATCCAGCAAATATTTATACAGCCCTTGATGGCATGGAGCTAGGATCTGAAGATACAGTGGTGATGAAGATTCACATTGACCATATCTTCCTGGGATTTATGTTTTCCTAGGGACCAGAAACTTAAGACTATTAGGACAAGACAGTATCTCACAGGTGCCTTTTGGTTCTCTAACATCAATGAATGGTCTTCCCTGAATCATCTAACTTATAGATGGTATCATAGTGGCCTGTATTCCTCTGGATTTCTTTTCCATCAGGTGTAATTTGTACGAGTTCTGTAAATGCCTCAGATATTATCAGTATCACTCATCACTCATCACTGCAACTCTGATACTATTATAGTAGAAATCAACAAATGGGCCATGTATGGCTTATGAGTTAAGAATAATTTGCTTTTTCAAAGGGCTGTGAAATAAAAACAGAAGAAAAGTAGAAGGAGGAGACACCATGGGAAAGAAAATGTGTATGGCCCACAAAGCCTAAAATATTTACTATCTGTCCATTTACAGAAAAAGTTTGCTGCCCCCCTTAGTACAAAGTAAACTCTCAATAAATATATGTTGAATGAATACATAAATGACATTTCAGGACATCTCAAAAGTAGAGTAACACAGCGCCAGATATACACATGCACACAAATCATTAGCAATGATACATGCTAGGGATTGTGGTTTTCTATGACTTTGAGCAATTCAGAGTAAAAGGATAAGAGTTAGAAAAAAGAGTTACACTTATTGGGAGAGCAAATGCTCAAAATGAAAGCCTGCTAAAAAGACACAGTTGGACCATAAGATGGAACATTGTCTCTGTATATACATGTGATGATTAATCATATGTATTAACTTAAGTGGGCTAAGGGCTGCCGGATAACTGGCTAAACATTATTTCTGAATATATCTTTCTGGAAGAGATTAGTATATGTATGAGTAAAATAAAAAGGATCCACCCTTCCCAGTGTGGGCAGGCATCGTCCAATCCATTGAGTCCCCAAATAGAACAAAAAGGCAGAAGAAGGGCACATTCTCGCTCTGTCTTTTCTTGAGCTGGAATACACATCTTCTCCTCAGACAACAGAATTTCTGGTTCTCAGGCCTTCAGACTCCAGGACTTACATCAGCAGCCACTGCCTTGCTCTCAGGTCTTCATCTTTGGACTGAATTACACCACTAGCTTTCCTATTTCGCCAGTTTTCCTGGTCCTCTAGCTTACAGATGGCAGACTGTAGGATTTGTCAGCCTCCGTAATTGTATGAGCCAATTCACATAGTAAGTTCTCTCTTTCTCTCTCTCTATACAGCCTATTGGTTCTGTTTCTTGGAGATGCCTAATTAATATAATACCAACAAAACATTTTATAACATTCGGAATACACTTTTAAAGTAAAGAAATATCAAAAAGAAACTTGGAGATGAAAAGTGCCTGATGGTTATTAATAAAAAATATCTAGTTTCAACTATGTAGTAATGGAAATGGAGTCACCTTTGCAAAGACTAATACCAAAGCCAGAGAATCAAGAAAATGAGAGGTAGATTTCTCTATGTAAAAATGACAATTTTATTCATTAAAAATTCCATAAATAGCTTGAAATAAAAGACATATTATGAATATGCATTCATTCATTCACATCATATTCATTTATATCAAGTATTAAAGTATTTTAAGCTTTTAGCTCTTTATTCTATTAAGATACAATAAAGAACTAAAGCTTTAAAATATATTTCAATAAAGAATGACTTAAAAATGTATATATATATATATATATTCAGCCTCAGACAGAGAAGAAGCCAAACAATGAAGTTAATAGTATTAATTCTGTAACAATAATAATCGTGTTCAAGTAAGTATCAACTCTGATAATTCTTGGCTGTGAGAAACAAGTTATTAATCACTCTTTGTGATTATTACCTTACCCATAAAACTGTTTACAGTACCTATTTCATAGCTATAGGAGAATTAAATGGGTTAATATGGATAAATAAATGAGTTTAATAATGGTAAAGGCTTAGAACAGAAGCTATCAATTAATAATCAATATTATTAGAAATAATGTTAGCAACCCATGGAATGAAAATTAGAACAATAGTGACTATATCACTATTGCATATTTCTTATATTTACTCTGATTTAAAAAATCATAGAGTTTACTTTGATGTAGAGAAACAATATTTTATACAGTTGATTAGAGTATAAATGGTACAGTCTTTTTGAGAGCATTTTTCAATTTTATAAAATCATCAAATTTTAGCAATTTCAATTATTAGTATTTATACTTTAAAATATCAGACATTCACAAACATTGTACATGCAAGATATTTTCTTAAGCAAGTTTAGATTATAACAAATGGGCAAAACTTAGTATCTTATAATCTTAAAATGTTTGGTATATATTAAAATACAGACAAATGAAACATTATGCATTCAAAACTATGTTTTGGAAAGATAATTATAGATGTGAGATAATGCTTATAATATATGTAATACATTTTTTCCCCATTTTCAGAAAAAAACTTTTAAACTGTGTTTTGGCCTCTGTTCTCACACTACATCAATCATCAACAAAGAAAACTCCTGTGACCAAATGTGAAGGATTTTCCCCATGCACCAAGCAGCAGACATAAGCTGAATGTCCTCTAATTTAATTCAGACACTACCAAACTGGAGATAGCATCAGATTTTATAGGGTGAGGGCTCAATCCCCATGACTACTCACCACTTCAGACACCATGAACATGTTTGAGCCTCCAGGACCCCTCTTTGGGTTTGATTAACTTGCTGGAGCAGCTCATGGAACTCAGGGAAACACTTATGTCTAAAGGATATTAATAAAAAGGGATACAGATGAAGAGATGTATAGGGTGGGTTAGGTGGGAAGGGGCATGGAGCTTCCATGGCCTCCCTTGGCACTGCCACCCTCTAAGACCCTCCAAGTGTTCTCCTATGCAGAAGCTCTCTGAACCCTGTCCTCTTGGGTTTTTATGGAGGCATCATTGCACAGGCATGGTTTACAACCGTGTACAAAATGTTCATGATTTAAACTCAGAAAGACCTGTCTATTCAGATTCTTTCAGGTCTATCTGTGAAGCATTCCTTCCTCCAGCATATGGGGCAGGACCCTCTATAAAATTAGGGTCTTTTGACTCATGATCATAATAGAGTCCTACCCTGGACAGATGAAAGGAGGACAGGGGAAGGTATGAGAGAGAGAGAAAGAGAGAGAGAGATTCTATCTCTTGAGGCATAAAGTACCCCATTATAACATTATAACAAGGACTGTGAGTTATGAGCCAGAACCATGAACGAAAATATATGTATTTTCACATATATTTCATACCACATCCCACCTAGCTTCTCTTAATGTTTTTTTTTTTTTTTTTTTTTTTAATTTGTCTTTGGTTCACTGCAGTTTGAACATGATATGTCTAGGTATAGAGTCTATCCTATTTTGTGTTCTCTGAAATTCCTTGATTCGTGGTTTGGTGTCTATAATTTGATAAAATTCTCAACTAGTATTACTTCAAATATTTCTTCTCTTTCATTCTTTCTTCTCTATTGGTATTCTAACTGTAAGCACAACCAAGGGCCTTTCAGATTATAACACTAGGCTAAAGGGAAGCCATTTTGCTTCCAGCGTGCTTTCAGTTTGTTCTGTCTGTAAAGTTTAGAATTAACCTGCTGCTTGCTTACACAGCTACAGGGCACAAGATTTAAAAATGACCTTGAGGAAAAACAGATCAAGAGTCCAGAATAGGCCCACTGTAGACTCCCAATGACAAGATCTACCAGATGATTTATTTGCTGATAACCATTTTGCACAAAGCTTGCTTTCTGCCCCCAACCAGCTTTACCACTTCCCTTTGAAGTTGCTCAGTAAGCAGAGGAGATGAGATGGTCTTTGAGACAATCATCTGCCATCTCCTCAGGCTGCTGGTATTTTGAATAAACCACCTTTTCTTCCCCAACACTCAGCCCCTCTCCTGTCTGGCTCCCAGGTGGCGGGCAGCTGAACCTGCAACTGGCAACACAATTACACACATATTGTAATTTGTGGAATTGTTCGACAGTTCTCAAATATTCTGTTCAGGGTTTTATTTATTTTGTTTTGTTTATTTGTTTTCATCATTCTTATTTCTCTTTGAGAATTTCTACTGATGCGTCCTCTAGGTCACCGATTATTTCTTTGGCCACATAGAGTCTACTGATGAGTCCATTGAAGATATTCTTCATTTCTTTTAGTGCTTCTGACTTCTAGCATTTCCTTTTGATTTTTTTCTTAGAGTTTCCATATCTCTGCTTAGATTACCCATCTATCCTTACATATTATCTATTTTTACCTATAATATATTAATCATAGTTATTTTTTAAACCATCTTTCTGATAAATTCAGTTTATAAGTTATATCTGAGTCAGGTTCAGATGTTTGCTTTGTCTCTTCAGATGATTATTTCTTGCCTTTTAGAATGTCTTACAATTTTTTGATTGAAAGCTGGAGATATTGTACCAAATACTAGAAACTGATGCAAATAGACCTTTACTGTTAGGTTTTATATTCATCTGGCTATGAGTTGGATTAAGATTAATCTTTACTATAGCTGCAGGTGCCAGCAGTTTCAAATTCCTCTATTGTCTATTGCTGTTTCCTGTGGTGTCTTTGTGTTTCCCCATGAAGTTCCTGAATAGAGTCTAATCTTTGCAGGTCTTTCGGCTATAATCCACAGGTATACTGGAGCCCTGCTGATGTGGTAGTTATGTGAAGGGGAAGGGAAGTTTTCTATAATCTTATGATTAAATCTCAAAGTTTTAGTTGTCTTGTGTCTCTGGACTGTGACCTTCACAAATGTTTCTTAGATTTCTTTCCCCCTTAGGTGAGACAGAAAGACTAGGGGAGGCTAGAGTAGGATAATGGCCCTTTCCAGGTGTGATAATGATTTGGTGAGTCTTTTACCTTGGAGGGCAGACTTTTGTTATTGAGAATGCTCTGGGTATATTTCAAATTGGTTTCTCACCCCACACGATCCTCATTCCCCAACCCATACACACACACCAGCCCCTTGCCAGGAACACTAATGTTCTTGGCTCTTCACTATGAGAACCCACTGGGGTTCCTAGAGGTGAAACCCACAAAAGTGTGGGAAACCCCTAAGACTGTAATCCTCAGGACTTTCTTACTTATGCTAGTTCAAAATCACCCTGTAAGTGTTTCTACCAGTTTATGGTGTCAGCAGCTTCTGTTCTAGGTAAGCTGATCTTCACTGTGATTTTTTTTTTCTGGCCAGTGTCTCTAGATTTCAGGGTACCAGTTTGCCCTGCTACTTCCATTCTGTGATGTGTCCCAGAAAAATTCATTGATATTTATGTTATTCTGCTATTTTGCTGTTGTAAAAACAGAAGTTACAACCAGCAATCTCTTTACCTATTGAGCTATAGCTGGAAGTCAAATGGTTGCAATATAATGTTTATAGAAAACCAGAGTTTTCTTTTTTTAAAGAAAGAAAACAGATCAAAATGCAGAATGTATGGAAATCATTGCAATTCTGTTAAATCTACCAGCAGTTTAAAACACTTTTCTTTGAATGACAGAATTATAGTTGATTGTCTTTGCTTTCTATCATTCTATATTTTCCAAATTGTGTTCAGTGACCACATTTTTCTTTTATAATTACAAATGTATTTGGAAATGTTGTGGGCTCCAAGCAGAGACATACTATAGTTATTTAATGACTTTGGATAAAATCTACCTAGTTTTGATTCTTGGCTCACCTCATTATATTTTGAGTAATCCTGGGTGAATTTCTTAATTATTCAGTGCCTCAGATTTCTCATCTGTAAAATAAGGATACTAGTACTGCTACCTTATAATATTGTCATCAATATTAAGATATTAATACATGTAAGCTGCCTAGTATTTTAAATAAACATTTTAATATAGGAAATAAACAATTTAGAAACTATTTCATTTGTTTAATTTGTTAAAACAGATATAATTTATTATTCATTTCCCTTGATGAAGTCATAGTCTGAATAACTCATCATCTTCTCAAGTGGGCCAATTAACTATTCCTCACCATCTGTTTGGCCACTGATCTAGTCCCTTGTTTCCAGTCATATGCAATGGCCTTTAACAATGTGGACGTCTGAGAATGTTGGAAGGGCACCAGATTGAAGAATATTTGGCCATGAGAAAACACCAGAGGAAAAAAATATATATAAATATTTAGAGAGAATGAAATATGTAACTTTCAAAATTGTTTTTGCAATCTTATCTCTGGCTTGCAAATCTGACATCTGTACAATAAATGTGAATATCATGTTTACCCACTTGACAGTCATTCTTCTGTGAAATCAATGTGTCATTTACGTGAGGGATTTTTGTGGAGTTGGCAGGGATCATATTTGACCTTTCTTGTTTATTATACCTTTTGCTAATATTTGTTTGATTTTTCCTTAAAAGAATAAATATGTTTCTTTCTGACTTAAAAAAAAGATAATACATTTTAGCAGGACTACATCTATAAACAGATTGAATTAATGTACTTGATTGACCCATTCTTAGAAAAATAGGTGAACTTTAATTGCTAAAGATGAAAATAAAATAACAATACTGCATTATAGAAAGGCCCTTAAATATGCTTGTCACAGCCGAACATTTTCTATACCTGTCTTTATTCTACTTAGAGCTTTAGTTGACACCCCTGTTTTCCACATGAACGACAGTGGAATTTTTATTCTGAAACTGCAATTTTAAATATGGTTTTGAAAGAAAATTCTAAAAAATTACTTAGAATATTAGAAATTCTATGGAGTATTCAAAACAGAGTTAGTCAAAGTCCTTATTCAGATGTTTTATCTTATATTCAATACAGATAAGGCAAAGAGATACAATAATTTGATCCTAATATGAAGATATATGACAACTGCAATTTTCTCTATGATGAATAAAATATATTAACTTAAAAAAAATAAAAATATAATGGTAAATGCTGATAAAATAATTAATTTTTTTAGCCCTTGCACACAATGTTGTGTACTTTACATCTAATATTCCTTTTAACCTTCACAATTGCTGATGAAGTAGTTGCTACTATCGACATCACTTTAAGTGATAAAGTCCTTGGGAAATCTAGGAGAAGCATTTTGTTATCATGGAGATATATGATGATATACAACAGTTCTAAACATAGTCATAGGATCATTAGATTTCTATACAAGGCTGCAATCCGTGCGTACATGATTTAATAAAAATTTGAAGATCAAAAATGTGTTTCACTAAAGAAAGAGCAAGAAGTGTATTATATAGATAGTATACTATTAAAAAAATGATACTTTTGATTCCATACTCCCCGTAAACTAGAATGACATTCAAATTGGAAACATAGTTATAAATAAGCTTAGTTAAAATCTCTAAGTTCAAATGAATTCTATATCTCTAATACTTGGAAAATCACTGTTGGTTAATATTTGAAATAATAGAAGAAATAAGAATAGTGTAATATATCTGGTTCTGAGCAAAGATTTCAAACAAGGAAGAGAAATCTGGTAGTAGATGGTAGTAAATTGACAATAAATGATAGTAGAAAATCCATTATAGTAGTATCAACTATAAAGCAAATATAGAAACTTCCATTTCTTTAAGGTATGGCAAATTAAACTCGGGCTTCTGTTTTCCTCCTCCTTGAAAATCAAGCCTACAGATAACACAAAAATAAGTGTGAGATTGAAATATTTGAAAATCTAAGACTAGAATTGTGGGAAACACTTATGCAAGAGAAAGTGGTTAGTTCCAGATATGAATGGAGATGAGTTAGGGAGGGAGGAAAAAGAAGGACCATGAACTGCAGGTAAGAGATTTCCAGAATGGGGTTTCCAGAATATCATATAGTTGGAACAATGCAGTATTCAGCCTTCTTTTCAAATTGGCTTCCTTTCAGTAGTAATATACATTTAAGTTTCTTCCATGTCTTTTCATGGCTTGATAGCTCAGTTCTTTTTAAGCACTGAAGAACATTCCATTGTCTAGGTAAACCACAGTTTGTTTATTCATTCATCTACTGAAAAATATCTTGATTTCATTAAAGTTCTGGCAATTACATTGCTATAAACATCCCTGAACAGGATTTTGTGTGGAAATAAGTTTTCAACTCATTTGGGTAAATACTAAGGAGCACAATTGCTGGACTGTATGCCAACAGTATGTTTAGTTTTATAAGAAAATGCCAAACTGTCTTCTAAAATGATTGCTATAGACTAAATTTTATCCCCACCCCCAAATTCATATGTCGAAGGTCTAATGCCCAGTGTGATGGTATTTGGAGGTGGAAACTTTGGGAGATACTTAGGTTTGAATGAGGATGTAAGGATAATGCCCTCACCATGGAATTAGCCCCCTTTTAATAAGAAACAGGAAAAATCTTGCTCACTTTCTCTCCATCATTTGAGGACACCAGGAGAAGTTGGCCATGTACAAATCAGAACGAGACGTCTCTACAGAACCTATGGTGGCACCCTGACCTCAGACTTCAAGTCTCCAGACAAAATTTCTGTTGTTTAAATCATCCTGTCTGTTATTCTACTATTTTGCTATTATAGTCAGCCTTAGCTGACTAATACAGTAGACTATAACCATTTTACATTACCACCAGCAAGAAATGAGAGTTCCTGTCGTTCCACGTCCTTGCCAGCATTTGATGGTTTCAGTGTTGTAGATTGTGCTTATTCTAATAAATGCATAGTAGTGTCTTATTGTTGTTTTAATTTGCGTTTTTCTGATGACATATGACTTGGAACATCTTCTCATAAGCTTCTTTGCCATCGGTATATCTTTTTTAGTGAAGTGTCTGGTCAGGTCTTTTGCACACTTAAAAAAAAATTGTTCCTTTTTAAAGATTCTTTACATAAGATAACAATCCTTTAATCACATATTACAACATTTTGCAAATATTTTCTTCCAGTCTAAGGCTAGTTTGCTCATTCCCTTGACAGTGTCTTTCACAAAGCAGAAGATTTTAATTTTAATGAATTCCAGATGCCTGAATTTATTTCATGTATTATGCTCCTGGTGTTATATCTGAAAAGACATCACCATACCCAATGTCATCTAGATTTCCTCCTATGTCACCTTCTGTGACTTATATAGTTTTGTGTTTTAGAATTAGTTCTATGGTTAATTTTGAGTTAATTCTTGTAAAGGTTGTGCGGTGTAGGTCTAGATTCTTTTTTTTTTTTTTTGCATATGAATGTTCAATTGTTCCAACACCATTCATGAAAAAGAATATCTTTTCTCCATTTTTACTGCCTTTGCTCTTTGTCAAAGATCAGTAACAATATTTATGGTGGTCTATTTCTAGGCTCTCTATTTTTGTTCCATTGATCTATTTGTCTATTCTTTTACCAATACTATACTGCCTTGATTACTGTAGTTTTATATTAATTCTTAAAGACAGGTAGTGCCAGTCCTTCAACTTTGTCATTCTCCTTCAATCGTGCGTTAGTTATTTTTGGTCTTTTGCCTCTCTGTATAAACTTCAGAATTAGTTTGCCAATATCCACAAAATAACTTACTAGGATTTTGGTTGGAATTTAGTTGAATCTATAGATCAAGGTGGCATGAACTGACACCTTGACAATATGAAGTCTTTTTTATCTGTAATCATGGAGTATCTCTCCATTTATGTAGTTCTTTGATTTCTTTCACCAGAGTTTTGTAGTTTTTCTCATATATATCTTGTACATCTTTTCTTAGATTTGTACCCAAATGTTGTATTTTTATGGTGCTGGTGTAAATGGTATTTGTTTTTAACTTCAAATTCTACTTGTTCATTACGGGTGCACAGGAAAGTGATTAACTTTTGTAAATTAACATTGTATCCTGTAATCTTGCTGTAAACAGTTATTTATTCTAGCAGTTTTGTTGAATTTTTTATATTTATTACATAGAAAATCATACCATTGGTAAACAAAGATGGATTTCTTTCTTTTCAATCAGTATATATTTTATTTCCTATTTTTGTCTTAATATTAGATAGCATATGTTGATAAGAAGTGGTGAGAGAGAACATCCTTACCTTATTCCTGAGCTTAGTGGGAAAGCTTCTAGTTTCTCACTAAGTTTAATCTTAGCTGTAGGTTTTTTGGTAGATTTTCTTTTCAAGTTGAGGAAGTTACCTTTATTCCTAATTTGTTGATAGTTTTTTTTATCATGAATTAGTGTTGAATTTTGTTAAGTGGTTTTTCTGGTTCTGTGACATGTCTTCTTCACCCTGTTGATGTAACATTAATCAATTTTTGAATGTTGAAACAGCCTTAAAGGCCTGGAATAGATCTCATTTGGTAATGGTGTATGATTGTTTTTCTACATTATTCAATTCAATTTGCTAATATTGTGCTAAGACTTGTATCTATGCTAATGAAAAATATTGGTCTGTAGTTTTCTTATAAAGTCTTTGGTTTTGATATTAGGGTAATGCTGGCCTCAAAGAATGAATTAGAAAAGATTTCCTTGCCTTCTATGTTCTGGAAGAGATTGTGGAGGATTAGTATAATTTCTTTTTTCAATGTTTGGTAGAATTTACCAATAACTTATCTGGTTCTGGTGTTTTCTGCTTTGGAATATTATTAAACATTGATTCAATTATTCTAATAAATATAGCCCTATTCAGATTGTCTATTTCTTTTGGTGTATTAACAGCTTGTGTACTTAAAGGACTTGGTAAATTTCATCAATTTTATTGACCATGCGGGTACAGAGTTATTCATAATATTCCTCTATTTTCCTCTTGATGTCCATGGGATCTTTAATGACACAACCTCTCTTATTTCTGATGTTAGTAATTGTGTATTTTCTCTTTTTTCTTGATAAGTCTGGTTAGAGGCTTATGTATTTTACTGGTATTTTCAAAAAGCCAGTTTTTGGTTCCTTGAATTTTTACTATTGATTTTCTGTTTTCCATTTCATTGATTTGTTATTTTTTTATTATTATTATTTCTTCTCTTCTGCTTACTTTGAATGCAGTTTGTTCTTCTTTTTCTAATTTATATGGGGAAAGTTCAGATTATTAAAATTAGATTGATTTTTTTCTAATACATACATTCAGTAAGCACTGATTTCACTATATCCTGAAAATTTTAATAATTTTTATTTTTATTTTAATTAACTTTAAAGAATTTTTAAAATTTCTCTTGAGATGTCTTCATTTGTCATCATTGAGTATAAAAATATTAATAGAACTAAATGCTTATATTAAGAATAATAAAAGCTCTCAAATAAATAATCTATTTTACTACCTCAAGAAACTATAAAAATAAGTGCAACATATTTTAATTTTTTAATGGACATAGTTGAATAAGTAACTTGCTATGCTATATTGGTCTTCTTTGTCATCCATTCTTACTATTGATTCCATTTACTATTGATTCTTAATTTATTTTACCTATCTTTCAAATTCAACAGCATAGGACTAATTGACTACCTGTCAAATAACATAATTTGTGAAGTTGACAAAAAACCCAGTTTTAAAAAAATTCTAGTCTAGTATATTTTTTTACCACAATGGCCTTTCTTTATATTGCAGACCTCAGTTTTTAGTTTGTTTGTACATATTTATATAACCAATAAAGGAAGAAATGTTCAAAATGGTGTTAGTGTTAGTAGGATCTATTTCCATATACTATATGCTAATGAATATTATTTGCCATATACAATGGATATAGGTGGTTATGCAAGTAATTCAACACCCTTAACACTAATAGGGATTAATCAATGCGTTGTCAATATGATCATCAAAAAATAATGGATTGTATCTAACATTTTAGAATCTATATTTTGTAATTTTGGACAAATAATTTTTATTCACTGAAATCTACCTGAAATATCATTGAAAAGGTTGATTTTCTGACTTATGCTCCATTACCTAAAAATAAGTCTCAAATTATTCTCAGTCCAAAACAGATGGTTGAATGATTTAGAGGATGTTATTTAAGAACATGACACCTGAACATATTTATAATAAAATTACAATAATAATTTTAAAATTACTCTTATAATTTTATCATAAGGCCTGTATATTCTTTTTTCTGTAGAAAAAACCCTTAACATAACTTGGTCAAAATGACTGTATTTTGTGTTAAACTTCCAAGATGGATTTTGTATGTATGTGTGAGTCTATGATGTTCCTAGAAATTAAGAATATTATTTCTGTATAAGAAGACTACTCATTACTGGTACATTTTCAGTTTATAATTTTTTTTACCTGAAGTCCCATCCAATTTAGAGTGTCTTGGATTTTTCAACATACATCATGCTGTTCATGTCAAGTCTATAAATTCTTTGCTTAGTCCTAGACCCTAAAATTCTTCCTATTATCATCATTTTATAAGAGAAAGGATATAGTGAAAAAGTAAAAAGAGCACAGTCTGAGAGTGAAAGGACACGTTAATAAATGGAGTACATTTGGTTGCATGACAAATTCATCAAACACTAACTTTGTAAAATTAATTTTGCTTTGGATTGGTGAAAACTTTTCCATGGATCTTTACTTAGGCTTAGATTGCAAAAATAACTGTACTAAACTCTTTTTCTCTCAGATTTACCTTTTGTAAATTGAGAATGTTTAAGTTTTACCAAATGACATCTGAGAGAGTTAATAAATAACATGGAGGAAATATAAGGCAAAAGAAAAGTTCAGAAAAGTACATAAGGCTGAAAATTTTAAAACTACATACTACTTAATTCCTTTCTAAAAATAAATGTGTTTTAAACAGTTTTTTAAAGGTTTTGTTTTCTTTCATTTTTATATATTAAATACAGTTGTCCATTCACTTTCTCAGTCAGCACAGTGGTTTATACAGAAATTTACTTAAATTTTACTTAGGAATCTTATCAGTTCTTGTGCATTTACACAGACACAAATGAGAAGTAGAACCGTTAGACAGGTGGTCAGATAATTTAATCTTCCTGAGAATACTTATGATAAATATGTGCTAAGGCAATTTGCATGTACTTATTTACATCCATATTTCACTGACCACTCATGATAGAGCATGTGCCAACTAATATTGTGAAAAACTGAGGACATTTAATTGTATACAGCATATGATATTTGTTTTGATCTTTTGCTAAGGACTCTGACAGGTAAATGTTTGTGAATCTATCCTCTGGCAGATTGGTGCTGTCAACTTGATGACATAAAAATAGGACTTTAAGTAGAGCAGCTCCCAGGAGCAGATGGGAGAACAGAAAGACTTCAAAATCACCCGTCATTTATTATGGATCTTTTTGAGACTACCTACAGGATAGAACATAGCTGGTCAAGCCACACAGACTACATCAACAAAAACTCCTGAACTAAATCTTTTCAGTAATGTGGGGATTCTTGTCCAAAAGTAGCAAAGACACAATTCCATATCTGAATGTGTACAAAAGGTTAATGAAGTACATGCTCAGCTATCATGGATTAATTTGCATATAAATGCCTTTGCTTCTACACAAAACTTGTTTGGTGCTTTTGAAACCAACAAATACAATACATAAAATGTGGTTTGTGCATAAATTATTTTTTAACTTTTATGTTTTCCTTTTTCTTTTCTTCTTATCTCCCTCCTTCCATTACTTCTACCTTACCTCTGACACGCTTATCACAGTCCTACAACTTATTCTATAAATTATTATATTATACCAATCCTCATTAGAAATGCAGAGTTGTTAAGCAGTGTTGAGGTGAACAAAGTCCTAGTCCTCAGAGGTTGACTGTGCATTAACAAAAACATATAATTAAAGGTAAAAAAGTATTTAAATACTTTTATGCTATGGCAAATGTTTCACAACTCTATGATGGTATTAATAGTTCAATTCACTTAAGTTTATATTTTTTTCTTTATCCTTTGTTAATTTATTTTTCTACTTGATTTGCCAAATTCTGAAATAGTGTCTCATTGTGGATTGATATTTTCTCAAGGTATCTCTACATTTATAAACAATTTGTAATTTTCGTAATTTTTAAATTAAAAGATTCAGGGCTCATAATTGTATATTTATGTATATATATATCGATTTAAATATAAAATATCTGTTTCCTTAATTCATATTTTTCCCTTAGCCATATGTGATATTAAACTTGCCAATCATTGTGTTTTTGCTTATACTTTCTCAGAAAGTATTTTTTCATACCTTTATTCTTATTTTTTTTTAATTTTTTTTATTTCAGCATTTTACGGGTAAAAATATTTAGGTTACATATACTGCCTTTGCCCCACCCGAGTCAGAGCTTCAACCATGGGTGCACACTGCACCCATTAGGTGTGAATATACCATCCCCTCCTACCCCCTCACCTGCCTGACACCTGATAAATGCTATTACTATATGTTCACTTCAGTGATGGTCAGCTAAGTCAGTTTATACCAATTTGGTGGTGAATACATGTAGTGCTTGTTTTTCCATTTTTGTGGCACTTTACTTAGCAGAATGGGCTCCAGCTCTACCCAGGATACCACAAGAGGTGCTAGATCACCATTGTTTTCTCGTGGCTGAGTAGAACTCCGTGGTATACATATATCATATTTTATTAATTCACTCATGTATTGATGGGCACTTGGGTTGTTTCTGTATCTTTGCAATTGTGAACTGTGCTGCTATAATCATTCTAGTGCAGATGTCTTTTTTATAGAATGTCTTTTGTTACTTTGGGTAGATGCCCAGTAATGGGATTGCTGGATCAAATGGTAATTCCACTTGTAGCTCTTCATACCTTTATTTTAAAATAGAATATTGTTTCTCCTATAATGGTTTGATGATCTACATCTTTTATACATTGGAATTTCCCTTAAAAAGTTCACCTAATGTGAATATTGGAAAAATAAAATTTAGTTCTGGAACCAACAGAAAATATTTTTTTAAGGGACTGAGCTGCCTTTATTTTAGTACGTAAGATCTTGATAAAATATTTTGATCTCGGCCACTTCAGGATAGAAGTGTCACAGTTCAATTGCTATGCATAATAAATACTGGCAATTATGAAAATTAGAGGAAGTAGAACAAGACAATAAATGGGAGATGAAAGATTTGTGAAGAAAAAGAATAATAAACATGATGAGAGGTTTGAACCAAATTATAAGAGTTAAGCAGAAAATTCTGTTACAGGGCAAATGGCCAACATTTAATTTTAAATTCTTGCTGGTATATGTCATGTCACTTTTCCCTGATGTCTCTTCCTCAAATCTGCTGTATACTATATTAAAGTAGTGGTTCCTTGGTGAATGAAGTGTTAGGCTGCTATTCAATGAGTCAGCATTCCTAGATCAGGGACAACCTATTCATAATGTAGAACTACAGATTAGGTTGACAATTCGTTAGTAAGAGAAACTGTGTTAGAGTTGGCTAGGAAACTAGAAAAGACATTTGGTAACCTTGAATACCAAATACAGCTTCTCATTTTATTAAGGGTGGGATTTGATTTATTTATACAAAAAAAAAATCAGAAGACAGGATAATCACTGTAAGATTTCAAGCTGAGATTAGAATGATAAATATTAATAAATAGTATTATTAAGTATTAATGTCTTCATAACCTATCCAATTGTCACACACAGCATGAAATTTCCTCTTACCCACAATGCCCTTTACTTTCTAGGACTTATGCAATAAACTGTAACTGCTTTCCAGATATATTTTTTTTCATATTATAAGTCTGGTTTTCAAAAAAATTCCATAAAGCACACTAAGAATTATTATTTAGACTTAACTAGCACATACCTTTTGCTAATGATACCCATTGCCTCTTACAGGTCATACTTTCCTTTATTGAATTCTTCATGGCTAACTTATTTTTCCCATTTTTGTCTGATAAACCATTAAATATGGGAACTAGTATTTAACACAACCTAATACTTCCTTAAAATTTAGTCATGCTCTGCAGACAAAGCTTAGGAGGAGGTTTCAACATAGGAGTCAATCTACACCAGAACCAGGACATCCATTTGACACTTTTGGTAAAGATGCAAAGATTTCTTATAGGAAGGACCAACTCCACCTTCAACTAGGTCCTTTTCAAAAGGTTATTCATGAACATTATCAGCCAGCAGCACCTGTATTTTTCTTGATGGATTCAGAGAATGAAACTTCCAAGATAGGAAACAAAATGGCCATGCTTGTGGGGAGATATGAAGTTTCAAAAGAGTTCCAAACTGAGGAGAACCAGAAATGGAACACGTGTGTGTGCAATAGGCTAGAGTAGCATGCTGGGGAAGCATGGGAGGGGTAGAGGGAAGATACTCATCTTGGACCAGCTGTTCTTGGGCAAAAACTGGCTCCCATCCTAATCTCTGGTTTCCACAGATACATCAAATACATAAAATTTCTAGAAATAAATTAGGAAGAAATATGCAAAATGCTCGTGATGGAAAATGCAAAACTTTACTAAGTAATATACAAAATAAAGACACATGATGACCAGACTTTTAGCTTCCAGAACTGCAAAACAATCAAGTTTTGTTTAAGCCACCCTGATTCTTGTACAGGCATATTTTGTTTTAGGTTCTTTGCAGATATTGTGTTTTTTTACAAATTGAAGGTTTGTGGCAACTGTACAATCAAGCAAGCCTTTTGGTGCCACTTTCTTAATAGAACTTCATGTCTCTGTGTCACATTATGGTAATTCTCTCAGAATTTCAAATATTTACATAATTATTATGTCTGTTAAGGTGATCTGTGATCTTTATGTAATGTAATGGTTGGGTCCTCCACGAATCAAGTCTATATAAGACAGTGAACTTGATCAATAAATGTTATGTGTGTGGTTATTGCTCTACCAACCAGCAATTCCCCCGTCTCTTTCTCTCTTCTTGGGCCTTCTTATTCCCTCAGAAATGATTTTGAAATTAGGCCAATTAGTAACTCTATCATGACCTCTAAGTGTTCAAGTGAAAGAAAGAGTCACATGCCTCTCACTTTAAATCAAAAGCTAGAAATGATTAATCTTAGTGAGGAAGGCATGTTGAAAGCCAAGATAAGTCAAAAACTAGCCCTCTTGTGCCAAGCAGTTAGCCAAGTTGTGAATGCAAAGGAAAAGTTATTGAAAGAACTTAAAAATGCTACTTCAATGAACACATAAATTATATCAGTAAAAAAGCAAAACAAATTTATTGATTATATGGAGAAAGTTTTAATGGTCTGGATAGAAGATCAAACCAGCCACAACATACCCTTAAAACCAAAGCCTAATCCACAGTAAAATCCTAACTCTCTTCAATTCTATGAAGACTGAGAGAGAGTTGAGGAAGCTGCAGAAGAAAACTTTGAAGCTAGCAGAAATTGGTTCAGTTTCAGCAACCACCACCTTGATCAGTCAGCAGCCGTCAACATTGAGGCAAGACCCTCCATCACCAAAAACATTACTATTCATTTAAGGCTCAGGTGATAGTTAACATTTTTTAGCAAGAAAATATTTTTAATCAAGGTATATGTGTTTGTGTGTGTAGATATGCTATTTTATACTTAATAGACTATATCATAGTGTTAATATAACTTTTATTTATACTGGAAAACCAAAAAATAATGTGACTCACTTAATTGCAAAACTCACTTTATTATGACAGTCTGTAATGTAACCCACAGTATCTCTTACATATGCTCATACTTTGTTATAGAAACCCTAACAAACTGATATAGCTGGGTAGAAGAATAATATGGTTTACCTGAGAATAGCAAATCCCCCTCTTAGGTCCACAGTAAGATTTCCTTAGACCACAATATAACTGGAAGTTTACCATGTATGTATCTTTGCAGAAGATTTTCTTGATATTCTTAGTCTATCGAGATACCATGTATTACAGTACTCACAATCTGAAATATATAGTAGAAAATGACAATGACAAAGAAATGACAATGAAAACAAAAAATGTTAAAATACTTTTAAGTTTACATAATTGTGTATTTATTTTTGTTAATATATTAATAGTTTTAAAGTTCATAAAAGAAAGACTACATATGGATTAAGAAGTTGGAGGAGGTATTTGTGAATTCCTACCCCTATTTTCCCATTCTAGAATTCTAGGTGGATTGGTTCTCTCATTCTATAATCTTTTTTCCTTACTATTCTATCATTTTATATTTTTGATTCTTTTTTAAATTTTAAAGTATTATTGGGGTACAAATGTTTGTGGCTATATGCATTGCTTTTGTAATGCTCAATCCAGTGTTAATAGTGTGCGCATCACCCAGATAGTGTTCGTTGTACCCCTTAGGTTGGCTTTCGCCTATCCCCTGCACCCCCCATCCCTGCTTGATTTCCTCTGAGATTTACTTCCCTCTATGCTCATGTGTGCTCATCAGTTAGTTCCAATTTAATAGTGAGTACATGTTTGTTTTTCCATTCTTTAGATACTTCACTTAGGATATTGGTCTCTAGCTTCATCCAAACTTGTTGCAATATTTCCTCACTTTGTTTTCCAACTACTCTATGACTGTTTATGTTTTTGTAATTTTTTCTCTATGTACCATTTATATCTCATTTTCTTATTTCAGACTTGCAATATTTTATCTTCTTACTTTGAATAGTGACATTACCACTGATTACCATTTTGCTTTAGTTATTCTTCTCCTTGTGTTGCCTACAAGTTTTCTTAGTTCTTTTGTCCATTTTTAAAAATATTTTTCTCCTTTTTATATTAATGGCTTTCCTAAAATGTTGGGTAATCTCTATTCATTTAGACAAGCACCACAGAAGTCTGATTACAATGGTTGGTGCTTGCTAATAGGGATCAGAAAACATCCCAATAGGGTGACCTTTTCTCTTGGGTCAGTTCCCCAGTAACTCTTTAGATTCCTACATACAAACACATACTATCAGCTTCCTAGCATGTTTAGAGCCAAGTAGAAGGGAGCTGAGATGCCACTATTTACAATATAGACCTGCAGTCCGGTCTCCAACCCCTGGCCGCAGACCCGCACAGGTTCATTGCCCGCCAAGAACCGAGCCACACAGTAGGCAGCCAGTGGCGGATTAGCAAGCAAAGCCCCACCTGCAAACTGCACATGGGAGGGATCCAGGTTGTGCTCGCCATGAGAATACAATGCCTGAAGATCTGAGGTGGAGCCTAGGCAGTGACTCTTGCCCCTGGCCCCGTGTCTGTAGAAAAGCTGTCTTGCACGAAACCAGTGTCTGGTGTCCAAAATGTTGGGGACCAGACATCACTTAACTTCCTTAATTTCAGTATGAGAACCTTATGATACCTTTTCCAGCAGCTATATCTGGTGTCACAAGACCAGATTTCCTCTGGTCCAGCATTGCAAGGTAGTAAATATATATTTTTGTGTCAAGAAGATTGGGCCAATCATCAAGATATACAACCTGGGGAATGAATTAGAGGACAGGCTTTCAAAAGTACCCCTCTGGGAATGCTCCAACTGCATTTCCACTTTCCTGGATACTTAATACCACAATATCTGAGTCCTTCATACTTTCCTGGATACTTAGTACCACAATATCTGAGTCCTTCTGAGGTGCTGTGGTGTGTGAATGGGTTTACCTCTTGGTTTGGCTTTCAGCTCTTTTAGCCCTACTAATTCAGTTACTATGCATTCATGTTTTCTAGCTCCTAACCCTGTGTTGACCTCTCATTTTTGCTATTGTCTCTTTTCTCCTTGTGCTCTTGTAGCTTTATGTCATGTTAATTTGTTATTGCATTGTAGTAACTTTTCAGAATAAAGCGGTGTTAAATAAGTAACTTTAATTCTCCTGTATCCTCTATACGATTTAAAAATATTTTTGTAAATGTCATAAGTAAACCTGTATTATCGTTTTCTTTTCTATATCATTTGCTTGGAAGTCTTTTAATTGTCTCTGAAGCACCACTATACTGGTACGTGTATATATATATATATACACACACACATATATATATAATCATACATACTTCATTTCTTAGACTTTGATAAGATGATCTTGCTTTATATGTGCATTTATATTCCACTGTATTTTCCCTATTTATTTGGGCACCTTGGGAAAATCATCTAAGAATACAAATAGTATTCTATTTAGTTTAGACCATGAACTCTAACACCAGACTGCCTAAATTCAAATTCGTTACCTTTTTGTAATTGTGAAACATTGGCAAATCACTTAATCACACCATGGGTTAGTATAAAATTAAAGAACTGATTCCATGTACAGCAATGCAAATGCATAGAAAGCACTAAAATAGCTGTTAAGATAAAATGATAAAATCTGAAGCACCTGTTCTTTTGTCATGGAATATGCATATTTTCTTCCATTGGATGTGAAGAAAACAAGAACAGACTCTTAATGTTCATCACTAAGAAACATTAAGATCACCAAGCATACTCCAAGAAACCCTTGTCCATATATACTAAGAAAAGAAAATTAAGACAGTGACTAAAGTACTTTGTTAAGTTTATTTTGCAAAAGCCATCTTTTGTTTGAGATGAATACTTGTTTGCTAGCTTGCTTGATGATAATGGTTTTAAAAAGTTTTAGAGCAAGGCTTAAAACATACTGTCTCAAACAACGAAAATAATGTTTTCTTTGGATGTTTCCATGAACTTTGAGTTTTGCTCCTTGCAAAAAAAAATAAGTGGGGCTCATTTCTTCTCCCCATTTTCCTCTTTGAAATGATACTCTAGCCCTTCTTGTTTATAAAAATAGAGCTATAAATCACAAGCAAAAGGTGTTTTGTTTTGTTTTTTGGTTCACTTCTCTCGCCGAATGAGCATAGGTTGTTCTTATGGTTGTAGAAGCCCAACTTCAAGGGCTGAAAGGTTCATTGGAAACACCTGAGTAAAAGTCAGTCTTGTGATGAATTAGAAGTAGGGGGAAAATAAATACTTTGTTTTATGTCTCTTAGTATTCTGCAATTTCCATTTTGTGCAATTCAAAATATCAATGTATAGCTTTGCCCACTTTTCATATTTTTTCATTGAGGATATTTTTATACTTTATGTCAGTATTTTGATCATATTCATAAAACTTTGTAAGATTTTTATTTTAAAATTTGTTTTATTTTAAAAAACTATTTTAAACAGTTTTATTCCTCAGTCCCTATTGGGAGATGTATTTTGTTTTAGTGAGTTTTTTTTTTTTATCAGTTTCTTTCTTTATTTATTTTTTTAGACTGAAAAAAATATGTCTTTAAATCCTTATTTTCAAGAAGGTTTTTCTTTTGGCTTTTTGTTTGTTTGTTTTTGTTTTTAGTCCTTGTTATTGGTAATAATTAACATTTGAGTTGTTGCTGTGTTTCTTATACTTCCTAACTTCCTTAGATCCACATCCTAAATTAATCTGCTCATTAAACCTACAAGGGAGATGCCATTATGAAGAAACTCCAATAAGTAGATTGCCACATTTACAACGATAGGTAATAGAGCAAATTTTCAAACTTAAGTTTAAGCCTTGAAAACTGAAGTTGATAAACACACAACAATAAGACTGTATGTAAATTAATGGCTGTGGATGTCTCTGTTTTGCCCTCACACGTGGATGCTATTTGACTAGATAGAAAAGATTTGGTATTGGTGATTAAGGGAATGGGGTTGAGGGATTTTTTTTCTTATTGGTTTATGTTTACATGTGGAGACACATTCATTAATGCAACACTCTTATCTCATTGCCACTTTCTCACTCATATTTCCCAGGACTGGTGGAATGATAGAGTAACATCTTTGGACTGATACACTGTTTGCTTAGCTCAGCCCCTTTCTTTCCTTTTCTCTTTAGAGTAAACCTGCTCTCTGCTCTTCATAGTATGCATTCTGGCTTGCTCGTCTGTGTTTAAATATACAAGGTCAGGCACTCATCGGGGAAGGCTTGCAATTCATTCAACCCCTCTTGGGATTGAGTTAGTAAATCCAATTCTTAGGTTCACTTTCAAGAAACCCATTGTTTCTACTTATCTAAGCAATGTTCTGCAACCCAAGATTTTGTCAGCATAAAGCTAATATTTTGATACCAGCATTCCTAAGATATCTCTCTCTCCATTGTTTCCTAACTCAAATGTGAGAAGGGTTTTTGACTGACTAACTCAATAAAGCTCTCAAAAGTTGTTGCAAATTTTCAGCCTTAAGAACTAATAAATGTCTACTCCATTTTGTCTTATTTTGATTGTTACAGTCAATTACTATATGTCTATTTTCTTTGTAATAGCCTGTTCTATGGCTGAAAATCTTATAATTTTTTAAATATTTTAGATAATTTGCTAGTATATTTTTAGGAATGTTCTAATGTTCATTGATTTGACCCTTTAGCTTATAATACTATCAGAATGCCCACAAAGGTCTTCAGCTCAGGAAAATTATATTTATTATATCATTATCATTACTTCTATTTATAGTTAATACTTCATAAGAATATCAATTATACATGCGTTGAAACTTTCGTATTGCATTTTTTCGATCCTCTTGTCAAAGTATCTCTGAGATTCATTTCTTTATCATATCATAATTTTCAGTAATTTCTAGAAGAGAAACATCTTTATTTCTATTTTTTGATAAAAATAAACTTTTCTGACTCCAATGTGAATCAGTTTCTTCTGGAATGCTTTTATAGTTTCTTTTATGTACTTGTCAGACTTTTTCATTTTCATTTATTTTTTTCTGCCATTTTATAGATCACTTAGTTCCTTTTCTCTTTATTAATTTTTCTTTTTGTCTTTCCACTTCTTTTTTCTCTTACTCTACTTTTGTTGAAAATATATATGCACATACTTTGGAATAATTTATTTCTACAAAATTTATCACTGAAATATATCTTGCCCAGCCCAAGCCACCTCTAATTTCATAGTCTCCAGGTCTCATAGCTAACTATTTAAGTATTTAATTCCATATCTAGGAAAACATGATGTTTTTTCTTAGTTATTAAATATTTTAACTTTTACTTATGTTCACTATGATTATTGCCATTATTATATTAAATAATTATAATTAGTAAGTTTTAGGCATCGTGGAAGATGAGGCTTTCCACTCTATCTCTTTCCCTTTTCTTCTTGTCACTATCTCCTTTTTTTTATGTTTGCAATTGTATACAATAGTCCCTCGTTATTCATGCAGGATACATTCCGAGGCCTGCAATGGATGCCCGAAACCATATAACATATATATATCGTATATCAAACCCTATATATACTATGTTTTCTCCTCTACATACATACCTATGATGAAGTTTAATTTATAAACTAGACATAGTAAGAGGTTAACAACAATAAGTAATAAAAAGTATAATACATTTAACAGTATTTCAGCATCACTACTGTTGCTATTTGGGGCCATAGTTAAGTAAAATAACGGTGACTTGAACACAAGCACTGAGAAACCCTGGCAGTTGTTCTTACAACCAAGATGGCTACTATCTAACAGACAGGTAGTGTATACAGCCTGGATACACTGGCTGGACAGAGTGATAATTCATGTCCTGAGAAGGATGGAGAGAGATGGCATAAGATTTCATCATGCTACTCAAATGGCATGCAAATTAAAACTTATGAATTGTTTAGTATGAGGTTTAAAAGTGTACCAATTTGTTTTGAAATCTAATGTATTAAGAGTTAAGTTGAATGTATAATGTTAAATTATTGCTGAGATTTCCTTGTTTATTTCAGGTATACATATTATCACATATTTAACATCATTGTTTTCAACCTATAATTTATCATTTTGCCTGTCTGTGGAATTCAGTGTCTTTTGTGTTCTTTCCATAGTTGTTAAATTTACTAAAATTCCTTGATAGATACCACATTGCATACTACATTTTTCTTTTTAACATATGTAAATTAATCTATTTCCCTTGAAATTTCTCCATATTTTCATTTAAGAAAAAATTCACTCTATTTGATTTTTATTTCTTTTTTACAGAGTCAAAATCAACAACGTCTTGGTCTAGAAAACAAATAGAACAGACCATTCACTTCATGTCTTCAAAGAGTAATAAAACTGTCTATTCATAAATTACCAAACAGATTTCAAGTGATTGTTCTCTGGAAGAAAAAATTACATTAGTTTTTCTTACTAAATTGTGATGAGAACTGGTTTTATTGGGAGCAAAAAACATATTAAAAGTTTATCCAGATAAAACTTTCTTTTCTCTTTTTCTTTCTTTCTTGGAAAGTAACATCTGGTTCAGATGGTTCAGATGTTCTTACACTATTTTTAAAAGCATAAAACTGTAGACTTTGCCTATGATATTTAGCAGTAAAAGTTAGGGCAAACAATGAATTAAAATTATAATTATCTTTAGTTAATAAAAGAAATGAATAACAATATATAATGTACCATCTTCAGTAATAACCTTAACTCAAGTTGTTGATAAAACATTTGTTTTCCTAATATTTATGATGAGACAGCAAAATAAATTGAAAATAGAATATCTGAAGTCAGAAATGAATCTGACTTCTTCAATTGAGCTGCTGGTAATTGGGCCCTGGAGGATTTAGCTCATAGAGTTATTGTCTTCACCTGTGGTACCCGTCTCTCCCATCTTTTTTTCTTAGCAGTCTCATAGTCAGGATTTTTGACAGCAGCCCTGAGGACAAACACCTAAAAAAAGAAAATAAAGCTAACTTTTGGGGTCAAATTAAAAGGGTCTGGGCTTCATTCAGCTATGCTAACCTCTCAGGAATTGAATCACAATATTAAAGAAATTTCTATTTTGGTTTGAAGGAGAAAAGTTCAATTTGAACTCAAGTACTCATCCTTTATAACTACAATTTTGTTTTTCCTCTCTAGAGAATATTTTAATACTTTATCTTAATAGTTTACTGAAATTATACCATGCCTTGTAACCTGACCGAATCTTTGTGAATTTATTGCAGTTTGGAATGTGTTCACTGAAATCTAAGTGATTTTGAGTATTATATACAAGGATGTAGAGCCCAGTGGTTAAAAGCTAGATCTCTGACAACCACTAAACTATCCCCTTCTCACCCCCAAGAATGGCTAAAATTAAAAAGACTGAAAACATCAAAAGTAGAGGAAGATGTGGAACAGTCATAACTTATATATTACTAATGGCAGTGTAAAATGGTATAACCATTTTGTAGAACTGTTTGAGTTTCTTGAAAAGTTAACATCTTTTTTCTGACTCAGCAATTCTAAAATTATTTACCTTAGAGAAAGGAAAACACAGGTGCACAAAACGATCTGTACAAGAATCTTTAGAGTAGTTTTATTTATAACTGCCCCTCCTAAATGGAAACCACCCACATGTCCATCAATACAAGAAAGGATGAAGAATTTAAGGTATGGTATTGGGTTATTGAATAGGAAATGTCCTATTTCCTTAATTTTGACAGATGTTATCTTTGACATTTTACTTTGACACTTCTAGTTTTATTTTTATTGCAAAGGTACATCCTCAGTCTTTCAAACACACCTTTTGGTTGTGATTATCTTTCAAATTTTTTAGAGCAATTTTTGTGAAACCATGGATAAGTCAAAATCTGTGTTATTTTCAGATATAAGTTCTGCTCTGAAACCAATTCAGGGCAGAGAGCTACAAGTATCAAGGAAGCGTTTGGGATGGATGTGGCTAATAAATGCACAGTTTGTCGGTAATTTGAGAAGTTCCATTCTGGTGATTTTAACCTTGAAAATGAGCCACGTGGGCAACCTGAAACTCAGGTAGATAATGATGACCTAAAAGCTATAGTGGAAGAGAATTCATGTCAGCCTATCAGTGAATTAGCAGCAAGGTTTGCCATTACTATTCCAATAATATTGGGCCATTTGAAACAAATTGGCAAGGTAAAGAAGGTGGGTAAATGGGTTGCACATGAATTAAATGAGTGCTAGAGGAGAAATCATCTCGAAGCTTCCTTTCTTTGCTGTCATGACATAAAAGTGAAACGTTTCCACACTGTATTGTTATATGTGATGAAAAATGGATTCTTTTTGACAATCATGAGCATTTGGCACAATGGTTGGATGAAGATGACGTGCTGAAATACAGTCCAAAACTGACTGATTGTTCATCGAAAAGAAAAAAAAAGAAAAAAGCTAATGGTGCCTGTTTCATGGTCCAGTACTGGTATTATCCACTACAGCTTCATGAAACCTGGTCAATCGATTGCAGCGGATGTCTACTGCAACCAATTGGATGAAATGATGAGGATGCTTGTGATTAAGCAGCCATGATTGGTCAATAGAAGTGGCCAATCCTCTAGCAAGACACTCAACCACATGTTATACAAACAACACTGCTTAAACTACAGAGACTGGACTAGGAAAGTCTCTATCATCCACCATATTCACCAGACATTGCATCAACTGACTACCACTTCTTCCAGGCTTTGGACCACTTCTTGCAAGAAAAAATATTCAATTCTCTACAAGCTATGGAAAACATCTTTTGCAATTTCATCGACACTTGCTCTCCAGCCTTCTTCATTGCTGGCATAAACAAGCGGCCGTTAAGATGGCAAGATTGTGTTAATAGTTTAGGTGTATATTTTGATTAATTCTACTGCTTCTTGTTTGAGATATAATAAACTACACTTTTGATTCAAAATTGGACATTTCATATTTAATGACAATATGCAATGGAATATTAGTTCATAATAAGAAAGAATGGACAATTAAATAGGCAACAATATGGATCAAGCTTAAAAACTTTATGTTGCATGAAAGAAGCCAGGGCAAAATATTAAATACTATCTTTTCATTTATATGAAATTCAAGAACAAGCAAGGCTAAGAAGAGTGGTTACTTCCTTGGAAATCAGGATTGTCTCTGAAAAGCCACAAGATGGTACTGTTTTAAGATGTTATAGATGCTCTAAAATGTGGTTTGAGTGGTGATTACACTAGTATATCCAACTGTCAAAACTAATTTAATTGAACATTTCATATTTGTGCATTCTAAAGTTTGTAAATTATATCTCATTTTGAAAAGATTTTTCTAAGAAAAGCTGGAAATCTAAAGTCCATGTGACTGAATTAGAATGCATGCTCCTCATCCTAATAGCTGTATGTCTATGGTAAGATTATTTAACTTCTCTGAGCTTCTATAAAGGTGATGTAAGGATAATAGTACCTATTTTAGCGGGTTATTGGGAAGAAAGCAGTACTGACATATGATAAACTCAAGCACTTAGGCTACTATCATGTTTTCATGGCCTATTTTTGGTGTTTATTGCTTCAATTATAACCCTTTTAATAATCATAATAAATATAAAATTTTATTAACCAAACCTCAGGGTATACCTAATTTTAATATATTATTTTTGTCTTTTGTAGTATGAATGATGTTCATACATGTGTATGTGTCTGTACACAGAGATAATTTAATATATTCTTAATTAAATGTATATACCTATGGGCCAGGCACGGTGGCTCACGCCTGTAATCCTAGCACTCTGGGAGGCCGAGGTGGGCGGATCGTTTGAGCTCAGGAGTTCGAAACCAGCCTGAGCAAGAGCGAGACCCCATCTCTACTAAAAAATAGAAAGAAATTAATTGGCCAA
>CAUYPO010083795.1:0-26911 GCA_963574435.1 Cheirogaleus major | reverse complement strand
GGTGAGATATGAGCCTGGACATGTAACCAGGGATTCAAACCAGTGTAAGACGAGGAAAGAATGAATGTAGCTCAGGGCAGCATTAGGGTTAAAATTAAGTTTGGGATTTGGATGCAGGTTAAAACATGTGGGCTTTACGTGTATCATCTCACTGAGACCTCAGAACAAGCCTACAGGGCAGTGGCTGTTCTTATGCCCATCTTAAAGACCAGGAGACTGAGGCACAGAGAGGTCAGGTGACTTGCCCAAAGTCACACACTTGGCAAGTGGCTGAGGGAGTGTTGGACTATATAGATTGATAGTTGGACACAAAGTTGAGAGTCAGACTGGCTTAGGATGTTCACTCCAGCCCGGCTTTGTGGTCTTAGGCCCTTTCACTTCACTTAGATTCAATTTCCCCATCAGCAGATGAAAGGATAGTGTCTAACTCACCAGGCTATCATAATGATTAAGTAAGATAATGTATATAAAGCACCATAACCCAGTACCAAGTCTACTAGCAAACCTCAATAAATATTATTAGGGTGACGACTGGTTTCAGGGCCAGGTTAAATTTAGGATTCGAGTTTCAAATGGGTTTTCTCTTCCATTAGAGTTTTCTCTTAGGCTTAGGTTCCCTGACGAACTTGAATTTGCAGAATTGTTTTGTGCTTGTGACAAAGAACTAGTCTAGTCCCAATGACTTATAGTGACCATCTGGATTGAGATTTTTCTTAGCAGATAATCCTCAGTTCTCCTGAACAGAGCCTAAATGGATCTTTCCCGTCTGAACAGCCAACCCAAACTATATCACTAGCCCATGATTCAGTTCTCCTCCAAAAAATATGCTGGCCTCAGAAAAGCCCGTGGTACTTGGCAGATATAGAAAGGCAAAAGGAAAAAACAAGCAACGCAATTTAAAAATGGGCTAAGGATTTGAAGAGATACCAATGGCCAACAGGCACACGATAGATGCTCAACATAACTAACCATCAGGGAGATGCAAACCGAAACCATAACGAGATATTTCACACCCTTTGGAATGGCTATTGTCTAAACCAAATGAATAAACAAAATAATAAGTGTTGGCAAGGATGCAGAAAAATTGGAAGCTTTGTGCCTTGCAGACAGGAATGTAAAATAGCACAGTCACGGTGGAAGTCAGTACAGGGGTTCCTCAAAAAATTAGACAAAGAATTACCATATGATCCATCCATTCTACTTCTTGGTGTATACTACATAGAATTGAGAGCTAGGACTTGAACAGCTTTTTTTTTTTGAGACAGAGGGTAGAATGTGGTATCTGTCACTCTGTCGCTCTGGGTAGAATGTGGTGGCGTCAGCCTACCTCACAGCAACCTCAAACTCCTGGGCTCAAGGGATCCTCCTGCCTCAGCTTCCCAAGTAGCTGGGACTACAGGCGCAAGCCACCATGCCTGGGTAACTTTTTTTTACTTTTTATAGAGACAGAATCTTGCTTTTGCTCAGGCTGGTCTCAAACTCCTGAGCTCAAGCGATCCTCCCACCTCAGCCTCCTAGTGTGCTAGGTGTACAGGCGTGAGCCACCGCATCCAGCCTTTGAACAGATAGTTAGTTGTATACCAATGTTCACAGCAGCATTATTGACAACACCCAAAAGATGGAAACGACCCAAGTGACCACTGACAGATGCATGGATAAAGAAAATGTGCTATAAACATACCTTCATAGCATATTATTCAGCCAAAAAAGGAAAGAAATTCTGACACATGCTACAATATGGACGGACCTTGAGGACATTATGCTAAGTAAGAAAGCCAGACACTAAAGGATAAATACTGTATGATTCCACTTACATGAGCCACCTAGAGTAGTTGAACTCACGGAGGCAGAAAGTAGAATAGTGGTTGCCAGGGGCTGGGTGGAGGGAGGAATGAGCAGGTGTTGTTTCATGGGGACAGAGGTCCAGTTTAGGAAGATAAAAAGTTCTGGAGACGGTGGTGATGGTTGCACAACAATGTGATTGTACTTAATGCCACTGGACTGTACACTTAAAAGTGGTTGAAATGGTAAATTTTATGTTATGTATATTTTACAGCAATTTAAAAAAAGAAAGACAAAGGAAGAGCGTGGGAAGATGCAGAGATAGATCTGGTGCTGCGGGTGGGTGGGAGGCAACTTTGTCTTCCCAGGCCAGGCCTGCCACCACCAAAGAGGTAGACACACCCTGCAGGGCTGGAGACCTGGCTCTGCCGCTCAGGGTGTGCCGGGGGGCAGGTCTTTTTGCCTCCCTGGGAGAATTGAGGAAGGGCTGATTCACAGATTTCCTCCAGCTTCTGCGTTCTGTGGTGCTGCCTTATTAGGAAGGCTTGGCTTGTGGAAGAGGATGAGGTAAGAGGGACAGAAAAGCCAGATCTCCACCATTCTGAACATTTCCAATGAGGCCTGAGAACCCTTTGACTTGGCAACTGTACTTCAGAAGAACGTGCCTTACAGGAATTATAGGAGAGTCCTGGCACCAAACAGATGCCACCCTCAAACTGGGTCAATGAAGACGGTTTAGTAAAGGATCAGTTTACAAAAGTGCAGGCAGAGCTAAGGAAATCCAAGGATGGTGCAGTACCCAGGACTTGCAATAGCAAGACTGTTTCCATCCTGAGCAGAAAAGTGGTCATGGGAACACTGAGAGACTATATGGGGAAGGTCACTAAGGACAACTCTGCAGGAAGGGGCTCAGCAATTAAATATCCAGATCTCTCTCTCTTCTGCCCTCAATCTCCTACCACGGCCTTCCATCTGAGGCCAGTGGGAGGCTGAGGGCAGGCAGACTGTTAGTGAAATCATACAGGCTAGCCTGGGGCCAGAGCAGGATGGTAAGGTCTGACCAAGAAGTCTGAGCAGCAAACGGAGGGGTGGATCCAAAGTGAATCAGCACCAAACCATCCCTGTGGCCTGGCCGGGGTGGCTGAGAACCCATCTTCCCCTAGGTAGCCCCACCCTCTTTCAAAGGCTGATGGTGGACCCAGGGTGGGAAGGAGCCATGGCCTTTTCAGGCCTGGAGGGGAGCCTGTGGTGTGTTCGAAAGAGCCCCTGCTTACTGGCTGAGAACATAGGCCAGGGGCCTAAACCTCCTATCCATGCGTTATGTGTTCATTCATTCATTCATTCATTCAGCCACTGAGCTTCAAGGTGTGCAATGTGCCCAGAGCCAGGCAGCAGGGGTTCCACCACCAGCTCCCGTGAAGCTGGAGGCTGCTCTCAGTCTCCTGCTCTGCAAAAGGGGCTCGGCCACCTTTTCCTCCTAGAGTTGTCCTGGGGATTCAAAGAGAAAATTCCTGAAAGGCAAGGGGCACAGCGCCTGGCATGGAGTCAGTGTTCCACAGTCGGGAGTCAAAGGCTTGCTAAACGCCAAGTGCCCCTCATAGATAGTGTTTTGTTGCTTTCGCTGCAATTATTTTACACATGCACTGGTTGCAGCTTTTCCCTCTCTCTCTCTCCGTCTCCCAGACTGTGACCCCGAGGGACCTGGGCGCTGGCCGCTTGCTCTGCCCTGAAGCCCCAGGTCTAGGGGTGGCCGGACTCTGCCAGCGGCTTCACGCGCACTTAACCCTGAGGCCAGCCGGGTTGCTAGGCAGTAATACCAGGTCCAAGTTACAGATGAAGAAACCGAGCCCAGAGAGGCTCAGCAACTGGCCGAAGGTCGCGGAAGTGGAAAAGCGGCAGAGCCGGGATTCGAACCGGAGAGTCCGGCTCTCCAGTCTGGCGCTGGACGGCGGCTCCCGGAGCGAGCGAGAGCGGGAATGGACCGACATGTCAATCAATGCACCGACAGCGGTGCACGCCCGTCCCCTCCCCCGGCGCGGTGGCTCGGCGCCCGGACAAAGGCCCGGCAGGGGCCGAACGTGGCCGGCGGGTGTGCGCGCGGGGGGCGGGAGCCGGGCGGGCCCTTTAAGGCGGGCGGGCGGCGGCGCGGGGGCCGGGCCGGGGCGGCGGCGGCGGCGGGCCGGGCGGGAGAGCGCGCGGAGCGAAGGGCGGCGGCGGCTCGTGCTCTGCCCGGCTGGGACCGCGCTCGGCCCCTGCCCCGGCTCCCGGCCCGCGGCCGCGCGCCCCGCACCCCGCGCCCCCCGCGCCCGGCTCGGCCCCGCGGCGGGCGGAGGAGCTGCCATGCCGCCGCGGCGCAGCATCGTGGAGGTGAAGGTGCTGGACGTGCAGAAGCGGCGGGTGCCCAACAAGCATTATGTGAGTGCGGCGCGGCCCCACGCCCCCCGGGCCCGCGCCCCGCCGGGCACGCGAGCGCCCCGGCTCCGCAAACTTCTGCCTCCCGGGCTTCCCTTCCCCTCCCCCCTTGCCCCTTCGCCGCCTGCGTCCCTCCTCCCGCCTCGCCCCCGCTGCCCCTCTTTCCCCTGCCGTCTCCCTGCTGTTCCCCCACTCGCGTCCTGCCCACCCGTGGAAGAGTCTGGCGCCAGCCGGTGTAGGGGACGGCGACGGAGCGAGGGAGGGAGGGAGAAGCGCTGTTCGCAGGCCGCCCGCCCTGCCCTCCGCCGGTCTAGCGGCACGCAGACCCGCGGTGCCCAGCCACAGGTCGCCCTCCAGGGACCGCCAAGTTTGGCCCGGTCCTTTTGCAGCAGCCGGCCGGAGCGGCGGGAGGAGATCTCTGAATGGATCGTTCGCATGGCTGCACGTTTGAAGGGTTAAAAACAGCCCCTGCCCCGTCTCTCCAATAGCTTCTGTTTTATTTTATTTTTTTATTGGTACCAATCTCATTTATTAACTTCTGTTTTAAAATGTATGAAAGTTTTCTCCTGCTGTCTCCCTCTGTAAAATGGGAATCTTGGTTGGAGCTGGCCAGGACTTGAGAAAATGGGGACAGTAGCGTCATTTTGCAGATGGGAAGACTGAGGCTCAAAGAGGCTACAGGTTCTAGAACACAGAGCTGCGTTCGGGCTTTCCCTGTCCTGGAAGGTGTGCCCCGGCAGACGGTGACCTGCAGGTGGAACGTGGCAACCACCGCAGACTAGGGGCAGTGTCTGCAGATTCGGTGGCGCCGAGACCACCTCACAGGTTCTGGGAGGAGGAGTAGAGGATGTGGCAGGAGGGGCCTAGAGGAGGCCTTGGGGAGGGAAAGGGGCTCTAGTGTCTCTGGTGGTGGGAAGTACTAGGCAGTGGCCGAGCCCAGCTACCGAAGTTAACCAGGAAGGGAAAAGAGTAAGAGGGAGGGAAAAACCCTAACAAAGAAGTGCAGAACAATGAATAGAAAAGGGCGTTGGCTGGCTAAATTAAGCTGCTTGGCCTCCCTGAACGTCGCTTTTGGATCTATTCTTTTTTTTTGTAAGAAACTCATTCTGACAAAGTAGATTTACGTGCCTCACAAAAAGCCTGTGAAATTCTGGAAGGAGATAGCCAGGAATCCACTCTGCACCCTACAAGAAAGGGTGCGCTGTGCGCCTGTATTGTTATTGGCTGGGCAGCTGGTTCTGCAGCCCTCAGCCAGGCGGTGGGAAGCTATTTCCTGGACCTGTGGCATCTTTAAATAGAGTAAAGTTTCCCTTGATTCTAGAGCTGAGCTAAATTGTCTTTTTTCCCCCTCTTCCTTTTTTTATTTTTCTTTAACTGTTTCAAATGCTGCCAAGTCTTAGTTTCTTGTTTGAGCCTGTTGAGTGTGTAAATGAGTTGCCTCTTTGGTATGAAGACAGTTTTCACCAACATGGCAACAGAAGGAAGTCTGAGATTCTCCACGCCGCCTCCCACCAGGTCTGTGAGCTGGCAAGACCAGAATAGAAACAGCCACCAGGGCTTGGGCAGTGCTGTCCACTCTCCTGTCTCCTGCTCTCCTGTCACACCATGTCAGACGGGGTCTCGAGCCCATTTGACAGATGAGGAACTAAGGCTCAGGAAGGTGAGGTCCCACACCTGAGGTCACGGTCAGGAGCAGGGCAGGATGTAAATCCATGTCTGTTGGGCCTCAGAAAGTGATGCTTCACCAGGCCACACCACCTCCCAGAACCCCCATAGTTGCTCAGAGCAGTGTCCTCCCCCAAACTGGGAAATCCGCCATACCGTTTTTGATAGCCCAGAAGCTTTTTATTCTCTGCTCAGCCAAATCCCTCCTTGCCAGTTGGTTGAAGGTTTTGCACCTATCAGGGGCATCTTTCTACTCAACCACTTTTCAGGGGCCCCCCTGAGACAAGTCTCTTATGTTAAAACACAGATCGGGATTCAGATCTTGTAGCTGTGTAACCTCTCTGAGCCTCAGCTTCCTCATCTATATAATGGATGTGATGGTGTCCACTTCCTCAGGGGAGCAACCAGGGCACTGGCAGGGTTGGGGTTCCATAACTGTTAGCTCCCTACCTGCCTGCCCCTAGATATCATGTCATTAATTGGGAACATGCCATAGTCACATGGGGGGAGGCCACTTCACCAAGAATTTGTTTTTGTGTGTGTGGTTTAGTCACTCACATGAGAGTGACTCTCCCTTCTTTTGGGTGCATCAGATGAGGAGGGGCGATGGGTTGAACTGAAGCCTGAGTCATTCACAGGAACAGAGAAGATTGGGGTCTGAGCCCAACTGAGGCAGATTGCAGCAACCGCCACTGCAGTTCCCAAGCCCCCCCCAACCCCCCACACACTCTGGAAAGAACAGGCATCTTCATTTGGTGTCCCCCTTTCCGAAGCCACCCTGGAGAGATTGCATCAGCAGGGGAGTCGGACAGTCCCAGGGCTCTGCCGCTTCAAGCTGTGTGAAGTGGGCTGGTTGGTTTACCTCTCTGAGCTCCAGCTTCCATGATCTGCAAATTGTAAATCCTGCTCTGTCCTTCCAGGGCAGAGTTTTTCAACACTTGACATTTTGGGCTGATCATTCTTTAATACAGGAGGCCCGCCCTGTGCATTGTAGGATGTTTAGCAGCATCCCTGGCTTCTACCCACTAGATCCAGTAGCATCCCCCTTCCTAATTGGGACAACCAAAAATGTCCCCAGACATTGATTGCTACATACTCCCCCTGTGGGGTGGGGCAACACCACACACCCCCTACGCCAGCCACTACACTATAGAACATATAAATCAGTTTTTGAGAGTCCCGGTGACCACACCCTTTAATTCCTCACGTCCTTGCCCCCATTTGCAGCCACTCGACCACCCCCAGCTCATCACTCACATGCTTGTGACGGAACAGGTCATAGTTGCTGTAGATGTCACTGGAGAACTGCACCTGAGCTCAGGCCTGCCCCTCAAGGCTGTGCCACCTGTCCCACCTGAAATGTCACCTTCTCCATGACCATGATGGCATCCTCCCCAGCCCCAGCCTCACTCACCTGTGGATAAAGATGACATCAGTGGGCCCAGGGGCAGAGCCACAGGCCAGGTGTGGAGAAAGCAGGGACAGCGCTCCCAGGGCCTCTGAGATCCCAATAGTTAGGTTGATGATGTTATCATCGTTTGGAGAGGGCTGCCCTGGAGCCACTGCCATCTGTCCGGGGCAGGCAGATGCAGACTTTTGGGGCTGCTGCCTTTCTCTGCCAGCACCTCCCTGCCTTAGAGCCCAGGGCTTTGGGAATGAATGGAGAGGGGGCTTCCAAGGATAGCATCTGGGGAGACCCTTCCTGGCCAGGTTGTCTTCTGGCTTGAGGGGAGCAAGGAGAGCTCCCCCTAGGATTTGAGGGTTTTATTTGCATCACCCCGTTTCCCACACTGAAGAGGGATGTATAGAAGTGTTTGGTTTAGAAGAGTCATCAGCAGTGGCCTGGAGATGCCTGTAAGTGTCAAGGGAAGCGAGATGGCCATAGTACCCACAGCAGCAAGAATGGCAGCGGCCGCAGTTTCAGCAGGTGCCCTGGCCAGGCGCTGGAGTAAGCCCTCTAGGTGTGTTTAGTCATCACAGCTGCCCTGTCAAAGAGGTACTTTTTAATTATATTAATATAATATTTCAAATACACAGACACATAGGATAAATACCTACCTATATACCTTCCAAGTGTGTCAAATCTCTGTTTTGCCATATTCATTTCAGATCTTTTTTTTTGAGACAGAGTCTCACTCTGTTGCCCGGGCTAGAGTGCCGTGGCATCAGCCTAGCTCACAGCAACCTCAAACTCCTGGGCTCAAGTGATCCTTCTGTCTCAGCCTCCTGAGTAGCTTGGACTACAGGCTTGTGCCACCATGCCCAGCTAATTTTTTCTATATATTTTTAGTTGGCCAATTAATTTGTTTCTATTTGTAGTAGAGACAGGGTCTCACTCTTGCTCAGGCTGGTTTCGAACTCCTGACCTTGAGCAATCCACCCGCCTCCGCCTCCCAGAGTGCTAGGATTACAGGCATGAGAAATGAAAAGAAATGAAATTTGAATTGTAGATGCAAAGCCCCCTGTGAACCCCCCCAACACCACCTTTGCCCCACTAAAAACTATCCTGCATTTGATGTTTATTCCCATGTACTTTTTAAAAATAAACTAATAGATGCAATATTTTCATTGACAGCTTTATTGAAATATAATTTAATATAAAATTCACCCATTGTGAGTATACAGTTCACTGATTTTTTTAGTAAATTTATAGCACTGTGCAACCATCACCACAACCCAGTTTTATAATATTTCCATCATCCCCAAAATGATCTCTCGCATCCATTTACAATCAATCCCCTTCCCACCCCAGCCCTTGAGCCTTTTCATGATTTTCCCTTTTTAACACTTCTCCCAAATCTTGTACTATTGTAAATGTTTTAAAACTATATAAAAGCATTACACTTTTGAGATCTACGTTGATTCATGTAGCTCTAGTGCATTTGAAATGCTGTTTAGCGTCGCATTTATGAATATTCCCCTATTTAGTCAGGCTCCTATTGTTAGTATGGTCCCAGCAGTCAACTTTTTCATAGCTGCTTCCTTGCAGATACCCAGGGTGCAACTGTTGGGCCTTGGGGTTTGTGCATTTTCAACTGTGCATTGATATCCCAGGGTTCCCCTTGCTCTGTGTCCTTGCTGACACTCCATGTTGTCACACTTTTTAGTTTTTGCCCATCTGGTAGATGTAAAATAGTATCTCATGGTGGTGCTTGTTCATGTTTCCCTACTTGCTAGTGAGGTTGAGCAGCTTTTTACACCTTTACCAGCTATTTGAGTTTCCTCTTCTATGAATTGCCTGTCTTTATCTTTTGCCTCTTTTTAAAATATGTTGGTTTGTCTTTTATTGATTGTAGGATTTATATATAGATCCAGGATACTAATCCTTCAGATCATTACATTAGTGTTCCTGTCTTCCCCTTGAGGAGACTGGAGGCTCAGAGAGGTAGAGGCACATACCTGAGGTCACACAGCAAGGAGTGTCTGTGGGAATTAGGCTAGATGCCTTTTTGTCTGGGAGAGACATAGAGCATCCCTGTGATTGCACCACCAAGCCAAGTGACCTTGGATGGGTCACTTATGTTTCTGGGCCCCAGTTTCCCTTTATATGAGATACGAGGGCCATCCTGGGCCCTTCCCTGATCTTACTGCTAGTTCAGCCTGGATTGAGGAACTACAGGCCTCCACTGGCCCTTAGTCATTCTTGCTTGGGAAGTTCTGGGTAGGGTGTGCCCCTGGAGTGATGGGTTAGCAGGCCCTGTGCTGCAAGTCTTGAAACCTCCCTCTTGAATGTGCCCAGCTCTGGGAGCCCGGGGCTCACTGTGCTGAGCAGCTGAGTTGCGAAGGCTAGAGCATTACTAGCATTCTCATCTCAGTCCTGTGGGGGGCTCCAGCCGGTGTGCCCCGGGGTCTGGAACAAACCATGGATCTGCTGCCCAAATCAGCTGCATTCTGTTTTCCAGCTACCAGTTACCCCTTTTGTGGGACCACGCAGGGCAGGGCAGCAAACTTGAGTGGAAGGAGACAAGCATATCTGTGTTTAAGTTCTGCGTGGCCTTGGGCAACTCCCTTAACCCCATCTTAGTTTTCACATTTGTAAAACGGGTGCCGTGACTTCCTTCTAAGAGGATCGTGTGGGCTCTGATAATGTGTGCACTCGATCTGCACTCCATCCCTGCTGCTAGGGAGAAGTCCCGGCTACTAGCACGTTCTCACCAACCCACCATTACCTTCATGATGGAGAGCTCCAGCTTGGAACCCTCTTCAAGGACTCCTGAGCTGCGTGACCTTGCAGACGCACCACGTGGGGTCTGTAAAATGGGAGTGGTCGTGGAACTTATCGCACATACTGAGCCTGACGCCTGTGTACAAGACACTCCATGAATGGTGGTCATGAAAAATCCTACTAATGATAATAATAGCCACGATCCAAATCTCCATGCTGCCTTCCTGCCTGCTCCCCAAGGGTACAAGGCATTTGCAGGTGCCTGCCCCAGGCTGGGCCACGCTGCTGCTGGGATAGGCCCGTGAGCAAGGCAGCGCTGTTCCTACCTGCTCCACAGGTGGGTTCTTGTCCTGTGCTATGTCTGTCACACAGAGGTAGGGCCCTCCTAAGGCCCCTTGGCTAGGTTTTTTTGTTTTGTTTTCTTAATGGCTGTTGACTTCTTTTGATTGAAAAAAAGCAGGTGCCTGTCACAGAGGCAAGCTCGGCCAACCAAGTGGCAAGCCAAGGACATTTTTGTGCTAATGTCCTTCTAGGATGCTCTGCCAGGGGCGTGGTCAGCCATGCTTCTCCATCCTGGTCCCCCTGCCCCTGCAGGGAGCCAGCTCCTGAGGTCGCCTGGTGGGACATCCCCCATGGGAGATGCCCCAACTACTTCTCTTACACTCTGGGCTGCTGCAGGTATCGCAAGATCAAAGGAGATGGAGCTGTCGTGTCTTCAAATTAGTTAAATGTCACTTTAGTTCAAACTCTGAATCTGTGCCATTCCGTGCTTCTGGTGAGCAAAGTACATCAGACAGCTTGAGTTCAAATCCCTGCTCTGCCACCTACCAACTGTGTGACCTCCAACAAATTCCCTCTCAGTTTCCTCATCTGTAAAATGGGGATAATGATAGTTCCAATTTCATAGGACTAATGTGGGGGTTTAATGGGCTTACCATCTAATCAGGGCTTGATGACAGTGAGCTGCATTAGGAGTGTACCAATATGGTATCGTCTACAATAGTAGCAAGTTAGCAACCACTTAAACATCCATCAGTATAGAACAAGATAAATGATACATGCTACATCCACGTGCTAGAATACCATCCAGGTGGTAAAACCGTATTTCATCTTCTGCTGTGGGAATATGAAATAGTTAAAGCTGCTTTGCAAAATAACATGCTTGGGCTGATTCCCACCTGATTGCAAAGGAAGGATGAAAATATGTGTCTACGTAAGCCCAGAAATATCGCTGATAAAATATGTCACTTTTTTTTTTTTGCTTGTCTGTGCTTTTCTGTTTTCCAAATGTTCTGCAGTGAACACATATTCTTGTTTTTAGTAAAAATAAAAAACAGCGAATGCTCATTTTAAAAAAGAAGCCGTGCCAAGCTGGGTGGCTGCAGCCAGATTCCCACATCCTGCCACCCTGTCCTGTCCCGGTGGATTCTCCGGACTCCTCAGAGAGCCTGTCCTTGTGAGGCAGGCGCCGGGCTCGGAGGCACTTTCCGCACTCCTGCTGCACAGGGAGGTCTCTCTGGATGTGGCTTTCCAGGCTGTGCGCGATGAGTTTAAAATACCACGAGGGAAGGCCTGGGCAGATGCTTTCCTAGTTAAAATGCTCCTTGCTCAGCACGTCCAGGCCCTTCACTGAAGTGCTTGCAGCAGAGTTAGGTTAGAAGGAACTGCAGGCCCTATTTCTGCAGACCTACCATGGTCTGTACCCTGAGTTCATGGGAGCACCAGGAAGGTCATCTGGGTTAGAGGTGTGCACCGCATCCCACGCCCCTGGGCATTTTGTGCATCCTCTTGTCGCCCACCCAGACGTGCACACGAGTCAGCAAGCACCACAGTCATCACACTGCCAAACAAGGAAGGTATCGGGACCTCGCCGTTCCATTCCATTGTAATTCTCCTCTGTGACACTCACGTCCTGCTTGCAAATCGTGCGTCCTTTTTTCCTTGGAGAAAGCGATGTGGCAGAGGGAATGTGGGGGGAGCAGTCTTGCTTTGCATGATTCAGTTTTCCCCTTCCCCTTGACAATCAAGCCAGCTGTGGGACCCTGCAGCTGCAGGAAAGGGAGCTGCCACCCGAGCAGCCTGTTAGTCTACTGGGCCCAGCCAGTGAGTTGTGCGCGCCCACCCTTGGCCAGAGGAGAAGGCAGAGGTTATTCAGAAGGCCATGTGGCTTCTGCAGTCAGAGCCTGGGTTCTAATCTGATTCTGTCATTCCTTGTTGGCCCTGAGCCTTCTCTGAGAAGTGGGTGGCTTTGTTGGGGAGATGCAGTGAGCTTTTGTGCAGAATGCCTGAGGAGGGGCACTGCTGGGACAGTTGTCCCTGGAGTTTCCTGGACTGGGGTAATGCCTAGAAGCTAAGCCTTTCTGGTCCCTTTCCCGGAGCCCTTGTCAGTGGGGTTGCCTGGGCCCTGGGTGGAGCTGTCATCCTTTGCCCCCTGACATGACATGGGAACCAGCTGACGTGATAGACTCAGGAGGCTCAGTGTCTCCAGCCATGGGCCAGTGGGCAGGGCTGGTGTGGCTGCTCCCAGGGACGCTGCCTCTGCAGGAGCCTGCAGGCCCGAGCTTTGCCACAAGCCATCGGGCATCCACCCCCTTCTCCAAACTGCAGGGCCTTTCCCCCCTTCCTTGCTGGCTAGTTGGGCCGTGATTCCAAGCCCCAGGCCTTGGCCAAGTGGGAAGGGAGACGGGTTGGGTGGGGCAGATGTGAGGCAGAGCTCTACTGCCTGCTCTGCAGCCCTGTCTCAGACCATGCCAGGGTTAAGGATGGTCAGATTTAATGAATGAAAATACAGGATGCCCAGTTCAATTTGAATTTCAGATAAACATGCAATATTTGGGACATAGTTATGCAAAACAATTATTCATTGTTTATCTGAAATTCAAATTTTACTGGGCATCCTGTACTTTATCTGGCAAGGCTGCCAGAATTACCACTTTAAAACAACCACCACCACCAAGAAACCGTCCTACATTGTAGTATCAACAGTGCTTCTCGAGAGTTCACCGAGCAAACATAGACCCCTATAGGGCCAGGCACTCTGAAGCACTGGGACGATGTATGGGTAAGGGAACTAGCGACTGAGGCCTCAAGGAGGCCAGTGTCCCAAGAGCAGCAGGCAGGCAGACAGGTCGTTTGGGGCCAGTCTGGAACCTGGGGACTCAGCAGAAGCCTGTGCCCTTGGCTTCTGGGGGACTTGGCCTTGGGAAAGGCAGTACAGCGAGGTGACCTGAGGCCGATCACAAAGCATGGGAGGGATGTTGCCAAGTGGACAAGGGTACAGGGATTTCAGGAGGAGAGGACGGGAGGGCAAAGAAGCGGAAGCCTGGCACTTAGTGTGCTTGAAAAAGCAGAAGAGATTTGAGTGATGGGGAAGAAGCTCCATGGGTAGGCAGGAGCCAGGCGGACCTGGGGGCTCCTCACTGGCTGAGAACCACAGGCTGGAAGGCTGGGGCCCCACCCTCAGGAAGACCATGGCCCCAGCCTAGCACACCCGACAGGGCCGGGGCTGGGGACCAGAGGCAGCCCAAGGTGGAAGTCACGGGACTAGGTGGGGGGAGCTGGTACTCAGAAGGACTGCCCCGGCTTGATGAGTGGGGAGGAGAGCGCCTGACAGGAGATGGAAGGGACACACTGGGGGCACCTGTCCATGTGGGGCCACCTGTGGACAGTGGAGATGAAGTTGGAGAGGGAGGGAGGGAGAGAGGGAGCGAGAGAGGGGACTGCAAGCCAGTAGAATTCTGAAATTTGGGAGGATTAAATAACTTCAGACTTGGTTTTATTCTCAAGATTTAATAGTATTTTTTCTTCGTACTTTTATAGAATAGCTATCATTTATCTGCCTATTGTTTGCTCAAGGCTCTTCATGCTGTAGGTCACTGAATGAGCACTGCAAGGTAAGGAGTATTAGTCAGGATTCTGGGATTGCAAGTGACAGAAACAAACCTGGCTAACATACGCCAGAGGGGACGTATTGCAAAGTCAGGGCTGGCAGAATCAAGGGGAAAGCTTTGCAGCTGGTGTTGGAAAGAACATGGGCAGCTGGAGCCATCCAGGAAGTGGAAACTACCAGTAAGCATCAGGGCATCAGCAGAGGCAGGCGGCTGCTACAGCTGTTTTCAGACCTTTTAGCCACTCCAGAGTCCAGTTCCAGGAAGAGAGGATCTGAGTGGCCCCAGCCAGATCACCTGACCGTCTCCAGGTGGGGGCGGGATATTATGGTTGACAGTCCCACTGCAGTTTGCAAGTAGGGGAAGAAGTAGTTGTCAAAGGAAATCCGGGCACTGTTGCTGAGAGAAGGAGACATGGAGCCTGGGCAGGTGGAAACGATAGACGTCTATGACATGGGTGCTCTTATTAGCCCATTTCACAGATGTGGAAACTGAGGCTTGGAAGGGTGAAGCAATTTGCCCAGGATCACACTCGGCTCTACTGCGTTTTGTTGACTGTTAATAAGAGTACAATCGACCCACCACTCCCTGCCCCAGACTTGGAGGGAAAAGTTGCCTTCAAGCACATAAGGATAGTATCTTCTGTTTTGCTTAATTAAGCAGAATTACATGGACCCCCCCCCCTGTTGGCAAAGAAAGCGAGAACCCACGCAATGGCGTCATCATTTCCTCCTCCCCAGCCAAGGTGTGAATCAGCAGCCTATGGCTTCAGGCCGCCCTTGGCTTCCAGTCAGTTCCACAGATGTGGGTTTATTGTCTGCCCTGGGCCAGGTGTGGCCCAGAGCCAAAGAGAGGCTGAGATGACCAGGCACAGTCTTGTCCTCACAGAGGTCACTGTCTATTTAGAATGCGTCACCACAGGGTAAGGGCTGTGGCGGGGCCTGGGCCGCCCATCTCTGCTGGGACAGAAAGGTGTCCTCTCAGCTGGGGTCATAGGTGAGGGGTGTTCTGGGACTGGGAAGGCCCACTAGCAGTAGGGTCCCTGACGTAGGTGGAATTCAAAGGGGCCTTGAACTGAAGGGGAGAAATTTATATCTTAATTTTTACCAGCCTCCAACTGAAATGTAGCATTGCCTTCCGTTATGAATGAAGGCTCGCACCCTTGGTGATGTTAGTGCCACATGCGACTTTGTCACCGCTGGAAATTCACTAATATTTCCATCTCACTTGACAGCTGTTGCGTGAGTCCTCGTAGACCATTTATACTCATCACTACTGAGGAATTGTGGTGTCCTTAGACCCACCACTAGATTTTTTTTTGTTTTAATAAAAGTGTATGTGTATGCACAATTTTGTCTTTTGAAGCATTTTGATAACTGTAATTCAGTTAAACTAGTTCCATTTGGGATCCCATGTGTTTTATTCATTTGAAATCACTCCAAGAAGGGGCTGTCCATAGGTTTTTCTCAGACTGCCAAAGGGGTCCTCGTCTCTAAAATAAGATGAAAGATTTTTGGGTAGAAGTTTCAGCGGCTGGACTTGGAAGCCAGATGGCATGGGTTTAACCTGGCTTGGCCATTTACTGGCCATATGACTTAACCTCTCCGTGCCTCAGTTTCCTCTTCTGTACAATGAAGGTAGCAATAGTATCCACTGTGACTTATTCACATAAAGGATTTAGAGCAGTTCCTGGCATGACAAAGTAGTGAATAAACAGTTACCTATTATCATTAGCTTTACTGTCATCATCACTTATCAGACTAATGATGTGCATTGTTAACAAGTGACCCCAAGTGGTCTGACACGGGCAGTCTAGAATGACCATACGTTGAGAAACATGCTCTAAATCATCGGTCCCCAACCTTTTTGGCATCAGGGACCCATTGCATGGAAGATGATTTTTCCATGGACTCGGGTCGGGGGGAATATTGTTTCAGAATGATTCAAGCTCATTACATTCATGGTGCAGTCAAACCTCTCTGCTAGTGAGAACCTGTATTTGCAGCCGCTCCCCAGTGCCAGCATCACCGCCTCAGCTCCCCTCAGATCATCGGGCATTAGATTCCCATAAGGAGCGCAACCTAGATCCCTCGCATGCGCCGCTTACAGCAGGGTTCATGCTCCTGTGAGAATCTAATGACCCTGCTGATCTGACGGGAGGCGGAGCTCAGACTGGTGCAGAGATGGGAGCCGCCGTAAATGCGGATGAAGCTTCGCTCACTGGCCCGCTGCTCACCACCTGTGCGGCCTGGTTTCTAACAGGCCATGGACTGGTATCCAGTCCTGGGCCCAGGGGTTGGGGACCGCAGCTCTAAATGACCTAGTCCAGGATGTACCCCTTAAATTTTATAGCAGTTTCCCCCGAAGATTTATATATTTGGATATTCAGCAGTGTGCTATTATAATTATATATTTAATTATAATAATTTAAAACTATGTTCAAAATAGCCTAAATGTTTGTCATTGGAGGCATTATTGAATAAATGATACAGCCTTAACTATGGACTGTGAAGGCACCTTTAAAAGTGGTTTGTTCAGTGGGGAGGGGGGCATGGGCAATATACGTAACCGTAATATTTGTACCCCCATAATATGCTGAAGTAAAAAATAAAAATAAAAGTGGTTTGTTCAAAGAACTTTTAATGAGGAAATGTTCACCATCTAATGCAAGTGAAAAAAACAAGTCATATATGTAATGTGATCTTAATTTTGAAAAATATTTCCATGTATAAAAAAGGATCTGAGAAGTGTGCCCAAAGCATCATCTCTGGTGGAAACGTGGACGGTTTTAAGACCTCAGACCCTGCAATCAGGCTGCTCATTCCTAGCCGAGTTGAGCGTGTTCCTTAACCTCCCTGGGCCTTAACTTTGTTCCACTGCAAGATGGAAAGAGTAGAACAGCGCAGCCCCATAGGATTGCCAAAATAGGGTGCAGTGAGCACATTCTAGACTCTAGAATGTTGTCAGTGATTACATTAAATTGTCTAGATTCCCTTTGTTACCAAAGTTTTCTCTAGAAAGGACAGGACAATGCAGGCTAGCATGAAAGCCCACACAGGGCTCAGATTAGGACTGAGGGATTATTCTCTGCCCAGCAAGGCGAGGGTGTCCCAGGGTGGCCAAGGATACCCACAACATCTGGCCTTCAGGAACCACATACGGTTTCACACAGGAAAAGGGGCTCCTTGGATTTACAGAGTTTGAGACCCACTCATGCAGCCCCTCCTTTATCCGCTAAGTGAGAGGAAGGGCTGGTGTTGATTGTCCTGCTGAACGATGTTCTTCCTGAGTTCTCCGCCCACTCGTTGGACCCAGGCCTTGGCGTCCAGACTCTGGATCCAGGCACAGTGTCCCTGGGCCAAGCCCTTGCCCACAGTCCCACTGAGGCAGGAGGCCAGACAGAAAGCCGCTGCAGAAAGCCAGGCTGGCAATCGTGAGGGCCTGAACTGAACAAGGTGTCGCCTCTCTAGACATTACCCCGTCTTTAAAATGGTGCGATGGTAGTACCTGTCCCATAGGGGTGGAAGGATTGGCAAGAGCCTGGCTAGTAGTGAGGAAATACTCATTAAATGTGAATCTGTGGCATTTTGCTGTTTTTCACTAAACGGGAGCCACTAAGACACTCTAAGGAAGAAGGGAATCAGGCCAGATGCTGTGTGCAGGGTGAGCAGAGGGGCGGAGGGAGGAGGAGGAGGCTGCTGCCAGCATCTAGGAGTAGGTGCCTGGTCTGAGGCTGCGGGGAGGGGCGGGGATGGGCAGGGACAGGAGCGGACAGGGGAGGGGCCAGCATGAGAGCCGCTGCCAGGCTCCTCGCTCTGTCCTCATGCCGCACCTTTCCAGCCATCCTGGGCCCCCTCAACTGGGAGAGACCCCCTCCTTTTACCTCCTTGTTCTAGAATATGCCAGGCTTTGGGGCTCTCCTGACCCCCGACTGGTAGGATCAAGGCCTCTGCACACATGTCATCATCTTTGAACCCACTGACTTGGGGGCAGAGGGGGAAGGGAGTAGAAGAAACAATGACCACCTTTTATTGAGTACCGACTGTATGCCTGGCACTGCGCTTAAGCTTTACACTGAGTCAGCTAATCCTTGCCATCACCCTGCGGGGCAGGCGCTACGTCACCCCCGTTTTACAAAGGAAACAGCGCTGAGGTAGGACTTGCCCGGGACCACACAGCTGGGAAGTCACAGGGCCAGTGTGAACCCAGACGATGTGAAGGGCTGGCGAGGGGCAAGCTCTGGTGTTTTTAAGAAGCTTTCCTGTGTGTACTGAGCAGCCACGTTTGAAAAGTACTGTTGGGGGCAGTAAGTGTGGTTGGGGTTATGGCTGGGGCATGTACTGGCTCGGTAGCTCCTGTAACCTGCACCCGCTGCTCTGGAATCGCTTACTGCTAACAGCAGGAGTTGCCCGAGGTCTCCCAGCTGGTAAGTGGTGGAGGCAGGTTTAGAACTTGGCCCTGCTGTTCTCGGGAGCTGTAGGCAGTGGATGCAGAGACTTAGGGCCCACACGACCATCTGCTGCCTGGTCCTCTTGGTTCAGGATGGGTATTTCAGAGTCAGGCAAGCCTGAGTTCCAATTCTGGCATCCTCCCTAACCAGCTATGTGATTTTGAACAAGTGACCTAACCTCTCTGGATACCAGTTTTCTCCACTGTAAAATGGGGTAGATAATAAACTCCACTCCACAGGGTTTCTTGAGAGCAGAGTGCTGGGGGTTTGGCAAGTGCTCATTAGGTGCTGGGCCCTAGCTAGAGAACTCCTATGCATCCCTCAGAATCCAAAAAGTTATTTCTTCATCTGGAAAGCCTCCCCAAGCTCTACCAGCAGAATTCGTTCTCGTCTCCTCTGTAAGTGCTGCAGCCTGTGAGAGAATTCTACTAAAGCCTTCTCTGTTAAGCATCTATTGCATGCCAGGCACTGTGCTGGACTCTTTAGATGTGAACCAAGACCCATCTGACCTCATATCCTGGGCTTTTCCTCCAACATCACACAGTCTAAGTTCAGTTCCCAGCCCTATGTCATGCTGCTGTGTGACCTTAGATAAGCCAGTTCCCGTCTCTGTGTCTCCAGATTCAATGACATACCATAAAGGAAGTACTTAGTGTAGCATGTAATGAACTTAATAAATGTGGCTGATTTTGATTCATTGCTTGAAGGATATGTAGGATTGCTGCTTTGCCATCTTTATCATGTGCTCCTTGAGGACAGCTTTGACCCTGCTGCCTGGATGCCTTGCACACAGTGGGTGCTCTTGTTGGCTGCTCAGTTCAGCGTGGGGAGCCCTGTCAACACAGGAGAGGCCCCGACTTGCGATCTTTACCCAGCTCTGTTTCCTGCATTGCCCGGGCTCTTCTGGGGCCTGGCAGCCTTGAAGATCTCAACAAGCCCTAAGTGCCTGCCCTGGAGACTTTCCTAGAAAGCCAGCCTTCAGGTTGGAGCCTGGGCTCCAGCTGCCAGCACCTCTGCTTGCCATTGGAAAGTTCCCCACGCTGCCTTGGGCCAGATGTGTGGGAATAGCAGGACGTGAGCTGGCAGCCAGAGGCCCGGGCTGGAGCTGCATGCCTGGAGCAGCGAGTGTTTCCACCACTTAGGTGTCCCAGTCTGGAAGCTGGAGGTGCTTGGCCTGGCCAGCCCTGGAAGCAGTTCTTGCTCCCACCACTCTAGATAATACTGTCAGTTAGGGGAAAGTGGCCCAGAGGGTGTGCAGCATACCTACACTCATTGATCTGGTTTCAAGGGGTGACATTCCTGACTTTTCCCTATAACATATCTTACATTGCAAGATTTGAGTTGGCCCAAGGGAAATGGTTACTCAGTTCGAGCCTCTGGTGTCTCATCTCCCTAACAAGGTTGTTAGTGATGGCCCTGGAAGCTGTTTGCGGCTGGGCAGGGTGCCAGGCACCTGTCATGCGTTAGCGCCTTTAATCCCCAGCCAACACTATAAAGTAGGTGTTATTCCTTCCATTTTACAGGTGAAGAAATGGAGGCTCAGAACCGTGAAGTGACTTGCAAAGTCACAGTGGAGTCACGTTTGAGAGCCGACATTCATACCTGGGTACTCTCAAACCAGCACCTGTGTCTCTCTTTTTTTAATTTTTTTATTTTTTGACATTAAGGAGTGATTGTTACTTTTAATTTTTACTTTACGTGCATGCAGTAAAGTCCTCTTTTTTGGTATAGTGTTCTGTGATGTGTAGGTTCTTGTGACCACCACCACCGGCGGGCGGGATACAGAAGAACTCCAGCACCCTGCAAAGAATTCCCTCGGGCTGTCCGTCTTTTAAATGCAGAGGGATGAGGGTGTCACTTGAGTGGAGATTGCCCCTGGGGTGTCCTCTTTTCTCCCTTATCCCTTCAAAGGAGCCCCTGGGTGGAATGCTGACTTCTCTGACTTCTCCTCCAGGGTTGGGGCCTATGCCTGCGTTGTCCTCTGTGACAAAGCCAGCACTGTTTCTGGGACCTTTGGCAGTGGGGCTGTTCGTTCAGCCATTTCACGAGCATTGTTACTTGCTGGACACAGAGAGCCTGGAGTGAGGTCACCTTGGCTTTTGACTGTGTGGCCCTGTTTTGGCTTTTTGTCTGTCTCTCTGCCTGTTTGTCTTCTACCAGACATTTCCTGAGAGCCCCCTGTTGCCAGGCACTGGGGGGATGGTGGTGACCAGACAGACCCCGCCCCCGCCCCTGGGGGCTCCCAGGGCAGTGGGGTGACAGTCATATGAACAAACCAGCACCCCCAGAGGAACGTGTGCTGAGAGAGGGTGGCCCTAGGGCTATGGGAACCCAGAGAATGGGAGCTAGACCCAGACTTGGGGTGTCTATTGAGGCTTCCAAGGGGAAGTGACTCTTCCACTGACACTCTAGAAATGAAGAGCTAAGCAGGGGAAGGGAGAGGGGGAGAGGGGACGTTCTGTGGGAGGCAGCGGCATGTGCTGGGGCCCAGAGGCAAGGGGGAACCAGCCAGGCTGGAGTGGGAGGAGGGGCAGATTGCAGAGGCTCCCTAAACCCTGCGGTGTGCCCTGTATTTCTCAACCACGGGACAGAGCCTGGTACACAGGTCTCTAATATATACTGAATGAATGAATGAACTAAAGACTTTGAGGCAGGGCTGAGAGATCAGACTTGCACTTGGGGGACCAGCCCTCTCCCCATCTCCTGTGCCCAGGGCCGGCTTGGCCCACCTCTGCACACAAGTATAATCAGAGCCCTCAGCCCCACCCTCCACGGAGCCTTCGCTGCGGGCCCTGTGGACAGAGAACAATAGGAACACGGCCCTGAGTCGGGAGCATCTTCTCTGATGCTGAACTCCACAAGCACTTGTATTTGGCCCCTATTCCAAGCATTCACTTAATTGAAAAAATTGAAAAAAAAGGAAAAACTGGCAGCCAGCCACCCCTAGTGTGTCACTTGCAGCGGCGCCTGAGCTTGCTGATTCCTGGCGCTGACTTGGGGACAGGAAAGCTCTGGCCTGGGGCCAGGAGAGCCGAGGCCTGGCCTTGGGGAGAGGGGGCTCAGGGGCTGACATGGCCGGGGTTGACCATCACGCCACCCCACTTCCCAGCAGCTCAACCTTAGGTATGGCACCGCTCTGTGCTTCGGTGTCCTCCTTTCCCACTTCAGCGATTCCGGTGGCAATGCTGCCCCAGGGTATTGGGAAATGAAACAAACTGCAGGGTGTTGCAATTCCAAAAAGAGTTTGGAGGTGCTGACCTACATAGGCCAGATGTTGGGCAGACAGCTGGGGAGAATCTGCAGATCGGAACCAAAGGGAGCTCATGGTCTCCGCGAGGGCTGGCAGAACCCTGTTTCCCGTTAGTTAAGCCTGCAGAGCTCCATCCAAGTGCCTCTGCACTCCCCTTGCTCTCTCCCTCTCTTCTCCACCCTTCTTTCTTCCTTTCTTTCCCTCCTCACCTCCCAGCCCCCTGAGGGCTGTGCTCATCCACCTTGGGGCTGTGTGGCCACCAGGCCACCGTGTCCCATAGGGGTGCCTCTGGAACCCAGCAGCCACTAACGCCAAGCTCTTCCCAGGATCTGCCACCTTGGAAACCCAACCAGTATGGGAGCTTAATGGAGGGAATCCCACCCACCTTTTAGAGTTGCTTTCTGAAACGGGGAACAATAGACTCCTGGGGACCCTCGGACATATTCCCAAAACACTTCTCTGCAGGAAAGGGGTTCGTTCACCTGGATCTTGAAACCAACACTGCTACAGGATTTCAGGGCTGCATGCGCTTTTGTATTTAAACTTATTGGCTACAGAGGAAGACAACTTCAGTTACGGGCTAATGACTTGCTGTGGAAGCTGCATGGCCTCTAATCAGAAGCTGTAGCCCCTTGATGCACTGCTTGAGAGACAACATTTTTCCTCCCTTCACCTAAAAAGGACTGTGCCATTTCTCAGGTATGAGAAGGGCATTCTGGAGCCAGCATCCTTGGCTCATCCCGAGGGGAGGCCAGCTTGTGGTCCCAGCTCTCCTCCCTACAGACTGCATGGCCCTGGGCAAGTCTCTTCCCTCCCTGGCCTCATATCCCTAACTATAAGGTAAGGGATGGTCTAGCGGAGGATTTTCAACTATTTCAAGGGCTCGGAACCCTCTGCTGTCTACTGCAGGCAGGCAAAGCAGGGCTGTGGACAGTGAAGGAGGCCAGGCCCTGTCTAAAGGCCCCACTGACAGTTGCCTTGTGGCAATGTGGACCCACAGCGTCTGGTGATTTGGCTGCAGGCTGCTGGGTTACACCCTGTAGCATATATAGAAGAGCTAAAAGTGGCACAGTGCTATGGAAACCAGGGTGGACAGCCCAGATGCCCACCCACTGGGCCTCTCCAGGATCCTGCAGCTTCTTGGAGGCCAATTTCACTGCTGGTCTACGTCACTTCTAAGACTTCTCCAGATTAAAGTGCTCTGGGCAAATCATTGTGCAAGAGGCCTAGAGGGGCACCAGCAACTTGCAAGGAAATCCAGACACTGTCAGTGGAAGTGGAAAGAGTCCACAGCTAAGAGTGTAACCCTACCCAAGTCACTGTGCCTCCCCACCCCTCTGTATCCCATGTGTAAATTGGAGGGGTTGATCTAGACCAGAGATGCCAAGTATGTGGCGTGCGTCTCACTAGCCCCAGGCCCCTGCCCACCCCAGCAGACATTGCTAATGGATCACAGAGCTCTGTCTTGCAGACGCTTCTTTCCCATAGCCCAGCCCCGCTTGTGCCTGCTCTTGAGATGTTTTCTTCGGTCACCCAGCTCATTCTGGGCCACCCATCAGCACTGTGAAGCCTGAAGAAGTCTTCTGACTTGAGAAAGATTTTAGCCTATTGGTTTATAACAATAAAACTCCAAATACAGTGAGACTGGCAAGGAGTTCTACTGAACAGGACTGTCATTCTCATCCTACTGGGATCATTACAATTTGAATATCCACAAACTCCCTGTACTATATATTCTTAACACAGTATTATTCTTCAGATTGACTCACTTTTTTCCCTTAAGTTAAAGGGAAACTTTAGCTGTCTACGATAAATGGAAAACCAGCAGCGCTTGCTAGAAATAGAAGGACATGAAATTCAAAGGAAAAAGAAAATCAATGTGTTAAATTCTTCCTGGCTAGTGTTGCCTGTTCTGAGGTCTTCTACTCTTTCTTTAGGAAAGGAGACCAACAAATGTTGGAGGTGTCCAAAAAAAAAAATCAAACCTCTGGCCACTGCATCCCAGGACCAAAATGTATTAACTTTGTCATGTGACCAATGTGGCAGCCCCACCCCCTCTAATTAATTTCTGCTGGGTTCTTTGCCAACCCTAGAAACCCCACCAAATAGCTCTGCAAAGCAAAGTGGAATTGCAGGACATTCCCTTGTGCCTCAGAGATTTTCTTGGTGGGGCGGGGGTCACCTTATGTTTTCGGGTTCACATGATGGAAATCTGTGAATGAGATCACAGCACTCTCGAGGCAGGGCAGCAGCTGTGTGACATCATCCTTCCCAAGGGCTGGTGTACCGGTGGAGTTCTGGGGCCCTTCCAAGGGCAACGGCCGCGGCAGGGATAAGGCCCGTCAGCTGACGCAGGGGTTCCGGGGGGCTTGCAGAGGTGTCTTAACCCATTTCTGGCCCGCAATTTAGCTTTGCCCAGGCCCAGCCCTATTGTTTTCCAAGGGCCTCTAAGCTTCATTCTGGCTTAAGTTTTTTAATTGATACATAATATTATATTTGTACATATTTATGGTACATGTGATATTTGGTTATATGCATAGAATGTGTAATGGTCATGTCAGGGTATTATCATTTCTATGTGTTGGGAACATTTTAGGTCCTCTCTTCCAGCTACTTTGAGATATACATTATGTTGTTAGCTATAGTCACCGTACTCTGCTGTCGAACATTAGAACTCTGTTCATGGAAGAACTGACCCCTTGGCTGTTGACACTTGGCTTCCAGCTGTATCCTCAGTCCATGTGGGCAAGTGTCCTCCCACCCCTACACTGGGTCCCTGTGCCATCAGCTGTACCTGTGCTCAGCAGGTGCTCCATGGTGGCCCTAGGACTGAGCCAGGGTAACAGAGAAGACACTAGCCTGGGGTTCAAGAAAAGAAGGTGTCCCATGGACAGGTTTCTTTCAGTTCTAGAAAGTGACATCTTTTTTTCTGATTATAAAAGAAAATGAAGTATAAAAAATGTAGAAAATAAAAGAAAGCATCAAGAACAGAATTTTAAAAGTCCCCCATATTCCTTCCACCCCAAAGCAAACCACTGATGTAAGAATATGCAGTCCTTGCGTCACTTAACCACAGATAGGTCTGAGAAATACGTCCTTAGGAGATTTCGTCCTTGTCCAAACATCATAGAGTGCACTTACACAAACCTAGATGCTGTAACCTACTATCCTAGGCTATACGGTATGGCCTGTTGCTCCTGGGCCATAATCCTGTATAGCACATTACGGTACTGAACACTGTGGGCAATTGTAACACAGTGACAAGTACTTGTGTTTCTAAACATAACTTAACAAAGAAAAGATAAATTAGAAATATGGTGTTATAATCTTATGAGACCACTGTCATATTTTCAATCCACCATTGCCAGAAACATTGTTATGCTGCACATGACTATGTATTGATATATATAAACAAACACACACATATATGTTATACACAGTACAACCATCATTATTCATAGATTCCACATTTGCAAATTTGCCTATTTGTTACAATTTATTTGTAACCCAACATCAATAGCGCAGCACTTTTGCAGGCATTTTCAGACATGTGCATGTGCGGAGTGGTGAAAAATTTGAGTCACCCAACTTGCATGTTCCCAGTTGAGGTTGAACAGTCGATGCTCTGCCCTCGTTTCAGCTTTCATATTCTAAACCAGTGTCCTCTTCCTAGTCTATTTAGTGCCACATTTTTGTGCTTTTTGTTGATTGTGCTGTTTGATATGGCCCCCAAACACAGTGCTGGCGTGCTGACTTGCTGTCTAGTCTCCTAAGCAGAGGATCTGTGTTAGAAGAGCATCATGCAGGCATGAGTTGGAGTGCTGCTGGCAGTGAGTTCGCTGTTGATGAATTAACAATATGTATTAAGTAAAGTGTCTTTAAACAGAAACACACATATAACAAAGTTACATATTGATCACTTGATGAAAATGTGAATGAAGGCCCAAAGGGCCTTAAGCCTGTATTTCTCCTGGGAGCGAGATTGAGTATTTGCTAATAAATCGGTGTCTTGGCAACTTTATAGAACATTACTGCAAATAATGAGAATCGGCTGTGTATGTGTGTGCACACACCCACACATTTAGCTACAGTATATATAATTATGTAACTTTTTGAGATTGAGATTACATTGTCTTACTTCATTCTTTCTACCAAAGATAATGCCTGAACTTTTCCCCTCTATTTCATAGAATTGTTTAAACTGAACAAAAACCCTCGTCATGCCAAAGGGGAATTAACTAGAAGGCCCAGGCCCCAGGTGTGCGTCATGGAAGCCTCAGGCGGGCGGGCCTGGGAAGCAGGAACTGGAGCGCAGTGGGCGCCAAGCATGGCTCTTCCTCTCCTCCCGCTGCACCTCTCCATCATTGCCCCTCTCTGCAGGCCCAGTGTCTGCCCCAGCTGCGGGCACGGCTCTGGCTGCAGCTCCTCTCCCATGTGGAGCCGGCAGGCCCGGATCTGATTCCAGAGCCCTGAGAAAGAAAGAGCCTGATTGGCCTGGCTTGGGCCAGGTGACCATCTCCATGGGCCAATCAGCAGTAGCCATGGGGCTAGGCAGCACAGGTGGTACTTGCACAGGTGTACTCTCACACATCTGCCAAGGGGCTTTTTTTTTTTTCTTTCCTGCCATTTAAAAGTGGTCCAAGTTTAAGAAAAGTGGCTTCTGGAGGCCCTGGAACAGGTTGGTCCACAGAGGATGGGGCCCCTGTGGCCTAGGTCACAAAACACCCACCATCGTCCATGAGCAGTGTTCCTTGTCCTCTCAGTGGCAGCTCACGACAAGGCTGGGCTGGCTTGGGACTCCCTGGGACAGTCCTCAACCCTAAGTAGAAGAGGAGAAGCCAGAGCAGATGAAACCCTGGCCCCAAGCAGGCTCACAGGTGTGTAGCAATTGGCATTTGGGCCAGATACATGGCTCCCCTCTGCTCAGAGGCCTGGGGTTGGGATGGGGGCTATCAGGGCCTTCCTTGCCGGCACCCTTGGTGGGGGGCAGAGCCCTGATCGTCCAGCAGCTAGGAAACCTATGCCCCAGGCTCGGTGAGCTGGGCCTGTGTTCCCAGGACCATGGAGGGGCAGTCCCTCGGCACCTCATGGGACCTGAGAGCAGAGAAGCAGGTGGAGAAGGCGGAGCCCTGGGGAGATGGGCTGTGGGAAGTTCATTGGTAGGGACAGTGAGCAGGGACATGGTCTCCCCCACCTTTGTGTCCCTGCGCTCACAGCAGTGATGGTGATGATGGCTTTTCTTGATGGAACATTTACCACATCCAGGCACCAAGCTAAGCACTCTACATGCATGCATGTTT
>CAUYPO010083794.1:0-17444 GCA_963574435.1 Cheirogaleus major | reverse complement strand
GGAACCCATTCTACTAAGTGAAGTATCTCAAGAATGGAAAAACAGGCACCACATGTACTCACCAGCAAATTGGTATTAACGGATCAACACCTAAGTGGACATGTAGGAATAACATTTATCGGATGTTGGGCAGGTGGGAGTGGGGAGGAGGGGATGGGTATATACAAACATAATGAGTGAGATGTGCAACGTTTGGGGGATGGTCATGCCTGAGGCTCTGCCTCAAGGAGGGAGGGGGACATGGGCAATACACGTAACCTTAATATTTGTACCCCCATAATATGCTGAAATAAAAAAATAAAAATAAATAAAATAAAATCTACTCCTCCTTCAATATGCAACTCAGTAGCTTTCTCAGGGAAGGCTTTTGAGATCCCCAAACTAGATGAGGTGGCTCTTGACCATCCTCCTGGCATTCTCTTAAGGCCTTATCACAGCCTGCAACTGTGACCGTGTGTGACCCCTTGCTCCGTCTACTCCACTGTGCTCCAGGGTGAGCAGATGTTGTTCACCAACCTTTCCCAGCTCCGCTGCAGTGCCTAGTCTAGAAAAAGTGCTGCAGATCTGTTTTCTGAATGCATTATTTACACATGCTTATACAGTGAAGCCCTGATAAAGTGACTACTAAGATGACAATGGGAATCAGGGGGCTAAATGTCCTGAGAGAGTTCCAAGGAGGAGTGAGCATCCCATGGATTTAACTACTACTAAGAGACCAAGAGGTATGAGTTCTGAAAACCAGATTAGATGACTAAGAGATTAGTGGTGGCCTTAGCAGGAATGGGATTGGGAACGGTGAGGACAAAAATTATCCTAAAGTGCACTGCAGGTAGGAAGTCCGAGAGGCATTGAGTAAAGACCATTCTTCCAGTAGGTTGTCAGTGAAGAAGAGAGAAATGGGGAGATGACGTAACAGGAAGAGAAGCCAGAAGAGAAAGAGAGTGTCAGAAAGACTTGAACATGTTTTGCACCAAAGGAAAACAAAGATTCAAGATAAGGTGCTGAAACTGCAGAGGTGGAGGAGTTAGATAATTGGTAAAGTCATGTCACAAAGAAAACAGACAGGATGAATTCAAGAACATGGGGGAAAGATTGCCCTTCTACTCATTTATAGTTGCCAATAGCCACATTCCAGAAATAAGAAAAAGAAAAATGTAAGTTTTTATTCTTATACAAGACACAGCAGAGGTAAGGAAGTAAAAATCAAATCTAACTTGTAGGTCAGCAGTTGAGGGAAGGAAAATCAAGGTTCCAATGCAAATGTCTAGCAAAGGATGGGACAGAATTGAATGCAATTTGCAAATGGTGTTTCCAGGTGAGGAAGGACTCTAGACAAGGGGCAAGATTAAATCTTCTGGGGGATGAGATTCTTCTCTCTCTCTCTCTCTCTCTCCCCCTTCCTCTTTCTCTCTCTTTCAGTCCACGACCTTGGGGACCCATGGCAACTAATGTGAACTAAAACTAAGCCAGAGCTTTAATCAGGCAGAAATTTAATGCTACAGGAATTTGCCCTTATCTTCTATGAAGAAAATGATAAATATGGCAGATTTTCTAGACCTTAATTTTGAGATCTAATAATAGTCATGAAACATTTCCCCAAAGCAGAGGATCTGAAATTTTGAAGCCATTTGTTGGGGGCATACGGCAGCGGGGGTGGAGGGTGCGCAGAGGTTTAATTGATTTTTTTTCCCTAAATCTTTTAATGCTCCCGCTGTACAGTAAAAGTCTTACTAGCAATGATTACAGCAACCCACAGTGGTTTAGAACAGTGAGGGCTCAAAGTCTCCACAATAGGCTGGGTAGCTCAATAAACGGTTACAGAATTATAGAATCACAGGGTCTTAAAGGACCTTGGGGAATATCTTACTGCCTGCAGGAATTCCTTTTATAATACTCCTGACAGATGGTCACACATCTGCATCGTGTCTGTGATGGGCGCTCAGTAGCTTTTTAGGAATCTCATTCCTGTGGTAGACAATTGCAGCTTCTCTCTCTCAGGAAGTTTTCTTATATATTAAATGAAAATGTGTTCTGTAACTTCCGCCCATTTATTCAGATTCTGCCTTCTGTTACATTGTAGAATTATTCTATTCTATTTCGGCTTCCATGTGACATCCTCTTCAAACACCTTACATAACATAAAAATGTTCCACTTAGAAGTTAAACTCTTCGGGGGCTTCCAGAAATATTCCTATTATGTCATTTTTCACTTCCTGTGCTTTTATTACCTTTACATCTACCAGCTAAAGCCCGTTCTACCTAAGTATAAACCTTCTTTCCCTTTTATTTATTCTTTCAACAAATCTCTACTGAGCAAGGCATTGTGCTTATCTTCAAGGAAAGGACAAAGATGTATAAGATGGAATTCCAACTCCAAACTACACAATGTGCTAAACAAACTGTAATAAAGGAGGGAAGTGATGAACGTTATAAAAGGCAGTACAGTATTGCCACAGGAGTTCGAGGAAATGGAAGGATAGTTCTGGCACAGAGGATAGACAATGAGAAGTAGTTAGGGAAGATGTCCAGGAAGAGGCTTCGTATGAGTTACACAGAAAAGCCAAAAATAAGTTTTATTGAGGTAAGGAGGAAGGAAGTCCTTTTCAGAAAACTCATTCTTTGGACAACTTTTGTTTGAAATGGCATATGTTCCATTTGGGGACCCACGAGCATCAGGAAGGAGGAGAGGGAATCCCTGATTTATAGCACATGCCAATGTCCATAGTGCAAATATTCATGGGGCTGCTTTCAAGCTTCCATTCCAACATGACATCACTGACTGAGGAGAGATTCTAACAATTGGCTGCAGAGAATTAATTCAAGCCAGCTCGAGCACACCACTGCACCCAGGTAAAAATGTTTAACGGACATTGGAGAGGGGTGAGAGGCTGGGCCAAGAATGTTTTCTATTGTCCAGTAGACACACCGTGATTCTTGCAAGACAAAGCTGACACCATGACTACTGACAGACTTTAGCATCCCCACAGACACACGTCCAATTCTAGCCAAAAGCCAAAGCCACAAACAAGTTTCTCATTCTCTCTTATCAAAATTCATATACAAACCATAAAAACAAGTGCTGACAGCAGCCAATGAGTTTATGCTGGTTTTATTTTTCATAATGTCCTAGGATGATTCCTCCTTTAAGATTTATTATTGTTTCACCTACCATGAAATGGTAACTAAGTGTTTTGCTAAATCAATTTAAAGGTTGCTTTGTTTCATTGCCACCTTCCTGAGTACCTCTGGGCTGTCTACTGTTTTATAATGCCTCATAATAATGTTGCTCAGTCAATCATAGGATGCAATTTGGCTTTTTTTAAAAGGAACTCCAAGCTACATTTTATCTCTTTCCAGGTGTATAGAACTCTAGCATCATGTCTATATAATATTGGGGCAGTTAATGATGCTATGAGGTTAGTAAGGGGTGTTACGTGGAACAAGAAATTTAAAAGGTGAGAAAAATGAATAGCTCATATAAAGATAATGGTTGAAAGTCATATACAGGAGAAAAAGGCAGGAGGAAAGAGGAAAAAGTTGAATAGTTGAAAAGGATTTTACTAAGACTCAATAGTGAGAGGCTGTAATTTCTCACCTATATATTTCCAACTATAGCACAGACATCATCATATTCCTTCTTCAGGACATGGCAGCCAGTTAAATATTTTTGTGCAACCAATTCTTATACTAATACTTATGGGAACAAAAACTCTTGATTCCCCACATAGCAGCCAAATGTTCTTTTAAATGTATTAAACAGATCATAATATTCCTCTAATCAGAAGTTTCCAAAAATATCTCGTCACATACAAAGTGCAATCTAGCTAAGCACTAGTCATGGTCCACAAGCCCCCGGATGAGCTAAGCTCTTCCTGCTTTGCACCTTCATCTCTACTTAGCAGCCCCAGATCACGACTTTCCATCCAGGTTGGCTTTCCTGCTTTTCCTTAAATATGCCAAGCTCACTGCTGCCTCTCCAGAACAATCTCCCAGGCTCACCGGAAAAGAGGTAGCTCTTTCCTCCAATTTCAGGCCATTATAACCTCCTCAGACATTCCCTCCCTGACCACTAGTATCTAAAATGACCCCCTACTCCCATTTCATCACCCACTCTCAATTCAGAAATTATTCTATTTAGTGGACTATTTTTCATGGCAATCCCCAGCTGGAATGTGAGTACCATGAAGGACCATGTCTGTCTAATTTCCTGCTGAATCTCCAGCACCCCGCAGAGACATCAGCATATAGAAGGTGCTTAGTAAACATTTGTGGACTGGCGAATGCTCCCACTCCCATTAATTGGACACATTTTTTAGGACAGGAAAACCTTGTGAAAGAATGATCACTGTCTTCACCATCCTTTCCTCCATTGTACCTAAATAAAATGCCCTTCCACGGTGATGCCACATTAAGCGACACAGCAGAATGAATACAAGTCTTGGGGACCCTGCCTGGTTTGAAGAAACATGACTAAGAGAGAACATGCTGGTTTCTCCCTGCCATATTGGAAGCCATCTACAGTACCCTAGGAAGCCCTGAAGCAAGGTAAGATAAATGTACAAGTTTCCTTCAGTCACTCATGCATTCAGCAAGCATTTACTGAACACCTACTACATGGAGACGTTGTGCTGAGTAGTGATAAAAGATGAGAATTCAAAATGTCCACCTTCAAGGACTTAAAATACAGTGAGAGAAAAAAATATAAAAATAACTTTGTTACCATATGATCAATATTACAATAGAGATATGAAAATAATACTGAGAAACAGCAGAGGAGGGAGTGATCAACTAGTTGAGAATGTGGACAGCATATTTAAGAATACTTCATTGAAGAGGGAACCAATGATCACCATGGTATTGCATGAGTTTAAAAGGCAGACAAGGAAGGAGGGAGAGCAGGGAGAATAGCATGTAGACGGCCATTAAGCCCTGAAATGACATTACCCATTTAGGGAATTATAATTAATTTTATATGGCATGAGTACTTGCTTACCAAAATATAACAAAAAGAGCACAGGCAAAAGAATTATAGACAGTCTATTTACAAATATAAGGGCAAAAAATACTTTCTAAAACATATTAAATAGAATTCAATGATATATTAAAATAATAATATAACATAACCAAATAGTGTATGTTTTAGGAATGCAAGGTTGGTTTGATAGCAAAATAATTAATGATATAATTTTTTACAATAACAGATGAAAGAACTGCTATGTATTCATATTGACAGATGCAATACAATATATAATAAATTTAACATTATTCCTGGTTTTAAGATTTCACAAACATGATGAAACTAAAAAAGTAGAATGTTTCTTTAACACCATGAAGGGTCTATCTCAAGTTAAAAAGCCAGAATTGTCCTTGATGAAATATTAGAGGCATGGTAATAAATCCAAAAACAAATGTTGTCTTCTATAGTATTAACTAGGAGTATTCTTAAAGTTATAGTCTCCAAAATTACACAAGAAAACAAAAAACACACGTAGATTTTTAAAAGTAAAGAGTAAAATTTTACTTGCTTACAAATGACATGGCTGTCTATAATTGAGAAACTTCAAAAAATCAGCTATGAAAACAATTTTCCTATATGCCAGTAATAACTGTTTAGGAAATATGCTGTACAAAAAGTCTGAATTCACAATACCAACCAGTTCCGGTAACAAGAAATAGACTTTAAAATGCAAAACCTTGCCAACAACTCAATGTTCTTGAGTAAATGGAGAGATATTTCCTGGGCTAATACAGTAGACTTCATCTTTATATTTTTAAGAAAAGCTCTATATTATGTAAGTATTAATAATGTGATAAGATACCGAATAAATTGAAGAAAATAAATTTTATAGGTCACTTTGGCTGCATGGTGGAAGCTCAGATGTGGAGGCAGGGCCCACATTGTCCATCAGGGGAGTGGATGCACCTGGGGCAGGAGAGCAGCAGTGAGAACCAAGAAAAGATGGTGATGGTTGGTCTACACCAAGGCAACAATGGTTGCTAACGCAACCAAAGAAATAGATCTTAGATATGTTAGAGAGTGCATGTCAACGAGATCTAGAAACTGATGAATATTTGAGGATGAGGGTTAAAGGAGAGGCAACTCCAATGTGCAGCTCTGCCTGCATAATATACCCAGGAGTTGATCCTCATCACCAGGAGATCTTGGTTTATTATGGTCTAGATATTTACTCTTATTGAACACAGCCAATTAAGGCCCTAATCTTAATGTTCGTGGATTTCACTAGCCTCTAATTCTCCACGAGAATCCTATTCTAGTCAGTAGGAGCGAATCATACATTCAACAAAGATTTACTGGGTATTTTCTATGTGCCGGGCACTAAATTAGACACTGGGAAGCATGGATAGTTAAATTTAAAAAGATACTTTAATATAGCATCCTTCTAGGAAAGAGGATAGATTAAAAGATATAGTCTCAACCCACAAGAAGCCCACATGCATTTCTTTAAGTACAAACAAAAATTTAATGTGGATCCTAATTAGCTGGAAATTGTAAAAAATTATGCTTTCAAAAGAAAGAATAAGGCCATTCTTAGGATTAAAATATGTCTAGGAGAAGAACCTAAACATGTTTAATTAATGGAGAAGAATAATGCAGAAGTGCAGGGAAAGGGAGAGACATCAAAGTGATCTGTGAGTTTGGCTCAGACTGAGCAAATTCAGGAGTCAGAACTGTAACTCAGGAGGTGAAAGGGTGACGTTTAGAGGTGAGAAGGACCCAGGCCTCTCTACCATTAGTTCTTAGCCCTGATTGTACCTGGGAATCACCAGAGAGCTTTAAATAACACTGATGCCCAGGCCACAACCTGAGGGATTCTGATTTCATTGGTCTAGGTGCTACCAGGGTATCAGAAAACTCCCAGGTGACTCCACTGTGCAGCTCTGCTGGAGAGATGCACCCAGGAGTTGATCCTCATCACTAGGAGATCTTGGTTTATTATGGTCTAGATATTTACTCCAATCAAGCCAATAAGGCCCCGCCTTAGTGCTTCCAGATTGTGCTAGGCTCTAATTCTTCACAAGAATCCTCAATCCTAGTCAGTAAACTCACTTTTTTAGAACAAAGGAATTAAGATACAGATTTTTTAGATCTTCAACGACCTAAATAGCTTTTCCAACCTTAAAAATGCTGAGACCCAACCATAGTCTCACGATTTTCTTCCACCTCTGTTGTATAAATAAAATTGTAGGGTCAAAATACAGGCCTGCTCCCTCCCAAATTTGCATTAAAATAATTTCACTAAATTTTAGAAATGCTGGTTAGTAACATGCTCTTAAAATCTTATCTTTTTATGCCATTTTATATAAAGAAATAATGTACGATGTGTAAGGATGTAATACAAGAACTTGATCTGAGGAGTTTCTATGAAGTCTAAGAAGAACATTTTATTTTCCCACTGACCTTTGCACAAGGGTCAGGTAAATACTGAGGCAAAATGTTATTTCAGACTTTTGATGAAAATCATCCCTACCTACCTATCATAAATTCATTCAAATTCAGAAAAATGAATAGCTTTGGGCATTATTAAACACATTCAGAAAAAAGAACTGTAATATTCTTTCTCGAAGCCTTTTGCTCACAATTGTCCCTCTACTAACGATCATTCTAAAACCAAAATTCTCAAGCAGTTAAGGGCAAAGGACAGGGCTGCAAAGGGTTTCTTGTTAGCAACAATTTCTCTCCAACAAAAGCAGTCTTTATTTTTCACAGCTTTGCTCTGCAGGGATTTCCACGCAGGCAAATTCACTAAGGTCTCAAGGTGCAGATGACAACTGACCTCTGTAACCCAAGGTCCCTCTGCTCAGACACGCAGCCACAGCCTCACCTAGGGCTTCTCAGAAATGCAGAATCTCAGCCCTGTCCCAAACCTATTGAGTCACATTTTGTGTTTTAACAAGACTTCGGATGATTTGAATGTGCACGGGACTTTGAGAAGCGCGGGTCCAAACGTGAGCTGCTGAAAGTGCCATCTGCGCCGGAACAGCAGCATCGGCTTCACCCAGGAGATAGGCAGAAATGCAAATGACTGGGCTCCATTCCGGTCCAACTCCAGCAGAACCTCTGGGGGTGGTGCCCGGGCCCAGGAATCTGCATTTTTGTCAAGTTTTGCAGGAGATTCTTGTACATAGCAAGGTTGGAGAGGCGGTAGTCTAGGACAGGGTCCTACCCCACCCCACCTCACCTCCAGAATACTGGTCTCAAAAAGTATAATAGCACAACACAAACCCACAAACTCATGGCCCAGGGAGAAAACAACAGAACTTCTATGTGTATTTTGTATATTTTTCACTTCCCTACCTTATTTTAATGTATACGCTGTATTTTATAATGATACAAAAATACATATATATAGTTATAAATGTATGCGCGTATACTGTATTATACTATAATACATATTGTAATAAGTGTAGGATATGTGTCCAAACAATCTTGTACTTACAGGAGTACTGAAAGACATTCAGAGACTGGTTATTGGTCCCAGTGACTCATGCTGAAACCCACTGGTGTGTTTAAGTCAGCTCTGGGAGGTGTCACAAGTAATATGTGTCTAATACTAGTTAAAATAAATTCCTAATTTTCTTATTCACAAATTATAGTTCTAATTAAATTCAAAGTTATCATCATCATAATATGATTCTTGGTTACGCTCTGCCACATTCATCTATCAACCATTTATCTATCCATCCACCATTCTCCAAATATTTATGTGATATTTATAAAATATTACGTTCCAGGCACTGGGCAGAAAACGGTGACCTAACGAGATATGGCCCCATCCTTATACAGCTCCTAAGCTGCATCAACAATGAGCTGCAGGCCATGACTGGAACACTAGACACACCTGGAAGGACTGAGTAGGAGGAGCAGATTTGGTCGAGAAGCTGGGGTGGACTCTGAAAAATCGATAATTTGGGCTGAGACCAAAGGACAAGCAGGAGTTACACGGAAGAAGAACGGGAGGGGCTGTAGCTTCAGAACGGGGCGGGGTGGCATGTCCCCGTGGCTCATCCATGCCACAGCCAGAGGTGCTGGGCTCCCACTCCTTAGGAACTCCAGAAAAAAATGACAAATTCCAGTGGTTTGAAATCTGTCTTAATTTTTTACAGAACATAGTTTATATCTTCTGATGTATGTATCTCTCAAATACTTATCAACACTGTTGTTAAATTTTTTTTTTATATTTTCATGTTGGTTTAATTGTATTGACTATGCAGCTACATTCCTCCAAGAGCTTGCTATGTCATTCATTCACTTCCTCCCTCCTTCAATAAATACGCATTGAGTGCTGCTACCTGTGAAGACGGGCACAGAGCACTGAGCAAGGCAAACTGAGGCGCAGCCCGCATGGAGCGCAGAGCTGGGCAGGGAACAGCGCAGTAGGCAGGCACTGCTTGGTGAGTGCTGCAAGGAGCACTGTAGGATGAACCTCTTCAGAGTCCCACTCCTGAGCAAAAGAGCACTGAGAGGAGGAACAGACTCAGGCTGGGAAGTCAGGGATGGAATCTCTGAGGCTGGCCCTTGGTGGAGAAGACATTTCCCTTTTCTCTCAAACTGCCAATAACCAGGGCTTCGTTATCTCCTTGCACCTCTGTTATTTCCTGTCTACTGGAAGGCAGGTAGCTTGCGACAACGTTGGATAGACAACCAAAAGTAGATTGTCACCTTTACTGAGTGCAGAGAAAGTCCTTACTCTGCATTTCCTTGGTCTTCCACAATGCCCTAGATTTGAGGCACTGCATCAGGCACATCATAGATACTCAAGAAACATGTTTGTTACTTGATTAAAAAGTAAAAGGAGAAGACTTTTTCTCTTCCGAAGTCCTGGATAATGCTCCCCAAGGAGCGATCAACCATAACCCAAAGCTGACTCAGTGACAAGAGCAGATTTGTACTTCATCCTCACGCTACAGCTTCTGCTAATGAAAACTGTCTCTGTAATTCTTTCTTGTTTAGTATTCGTGACCAAAACTCTTGGGGGTCAGGGAGAAAAGTGAGTAAGAATGCAAACAAGGAATAAACTTCAAGAGTGGAAGACTAAAAATCAAGTCACTTTTTAAGTATAAATAAACCTAGGAAAAATGAAAGGAATTCAGTTTGAAATTATAAACATTAAGTACTTTTATATAATAAATAAAGAAACCAAAATATTGAAACTAAAATACCAACTACTAGCTACGTATCCCTGGCAAGTAACTTAAGCTTTTGTTCATAATGAAATATTCCAAACAGAAAGGAACAGAGAGTAACATAACAAATACCTATGTACCCAGCACACAGAATTAACAAATGTTAACATTTTGCTATATTTATTTTCTTTTTAAAAAAAAGGAAAGATTACAGGTATACTAGAAATCTCTTTGGCCTCTTCCATCCCTAAATCTATTCCTCTTCCTTCCTCCCCAAAGCCAAATGATTATCCTTTTTAATAATAAATAATTATTTTATTTTATCAACATAATATGTTAAATAATTTATATGCATAAAATAAAATAAATGTATTTTATCTAATAACAACATTAAATAATTATATATTATTTACAAGTAAATAATTATTAATGCAACATTAAATAACATAATTTTACCTTATATAATTATATCATGAGTTATATGTGATATTCCTTTATATTTTTAATTTTACAAAGATGGCATTGCCCTGTATATATTTTTCTTTGTTTTTGTTATGTTTTGTTTTGTTTTTTGAGTCATAGTCTCACTCTGTTGCCTGGGCTAGAGTGCCATGGTGTCAGCCTAGCTCACAGCAACCTCAGACTCCTGGGTTCAAGTGATCCTTCTGCCTCAGCCTCCCCACTAGCTGGGACTACAGGCATCCGCCATCATGCCCAGCCAATTTTATATATATATTTTTAGTTGGCCAATTAATTTCTTTCTATTTATAGTAGAGACGGGGTCTCACTCTCGCTCAGCTGGTTTCGAACTCCTGACCTTGAGCGATCTACCCTCCTCGGCCTCCCAGAGTGCTAGGATTACAGGCGTGAGCCACAGTGCCTGGCCTATATTTTTCTTATACTTAATTGTTCCATGCAATATTATAGTTTCAAAATTTATGCATGTTGATACCATGATATCTAGTTCATTCACTTTAACCAATATATAATATTCTTTTTTTTAAAAGCCATTCACTCAATCATAGACAATAAAGCATTTCCATTCAAGGGCTACTATTTTAAACACTCCAAATAAGCATCCTTGCATATGTTTGGATTTTTTTCTTCTTTTTGAGAAATTTTAAAATTTAATTGAATGTTATAACAATCTTTGGAACATGAGTGGTCAATTTTATTATCATATTCCATGTAAGCCTTAATAAATGTGTATTCTCTCTCTTGAATGCAGAGTTTTATATGTCTATTAAATCACACAATTCCAATTATTCAAATTTTCTATATTCTTACCAATTTTTCAGCTTCAACTATCCATTTCTGAGAATAACGTGTTAAAATCTTTTCTTATGATTAATGAGTTGTCAGATCCTCCTCGTAAGGTAGACAGTGCTTGATACGTGTGAAGTCAATGTTAGGAATGGACATGTGCATGGTCATGGCACCTCTTAGCATACTGTTCCCAATATTGCTTTTTTCACCCTTAATTTTATTTTGTCTGATATTATTGTAATAACAGCTTACATTTTTTAGCATTAGGATATATTTTTCTCACACCTTTACTTTCAATTTTTCTTTCTGTTAACTATTCCTCTTGCACTGTACATATAACCATATATAACTACTTTTTTAGAAATTCAAGATTTTCCAATTTTCAGTAGGTAATTGTAATCCATTTATAATTTTTATGATCTCTGATCTATTTGAATTTTTGTCTTCCATCTTCTTATGTTTTCTATTTACAATGATTTTTCTTCTTTATTTTTCTACCTCCTGAATTTTATTTCCTTTAGGAAAACAAAATATTGCTACTGTCTGACCCACCAACCCCATTACTGGTTGTTTACCCTAAAGAAATAATTAAAAGGTCAGAAAGCATGTATACGTGAATATGCTCCATGAAGGTAATGTTCCATGATGTTCCATGAAGCATTATCTATAATGCCGAACTAGAAACATATGTCCAACAATAGAGAACATTATGAAATGTTTTAGAACCACTAGAAATATTTCGGAAGCCTATGTAGAATAATGAGAAAACGTTTAATCTTGTTCTATTACGAGAAAAAGTGGACTACAAAATTCAGTGTATGCCCATGTGCACCATGATGCCAACTATGTAAAAGTATTAATATATTGGTGTTTGGTTGAAAGATGTTCAGCCCATGGGTTCCTTTGAGCAACATTATTCTCCTGTGCTGTGGGTACTATGTGGGTACCCTGGACATGTGATTTGAACATTTGACTCAGCCAGTATCACACATCCTTCATTGTCTTTCACTCTTATCAGTCCTAGCCAGTGATGTATATATTCATCCAGAAAGTTCTCCTGAACACACTGCATTATTCAGGGTTCTCTAAAGAAACAGAACCAGTAGCATGCATGCATCTGTGCTATTGCATCTTGTGTGTGTGTGAGAGAGAGAGAGAAAGAGAGAGAGAGAGAGAAAGAGAGAATATTTTACTCATAAGATTGTGGAGGCTGGAAAATCCAAAATCTGCAAGGTAGGCTGCAGACCTGTGAAAGAGTTGATGCTGCAGTTCATGAAAGTAGTCTGCTGGTAGAATTCCCTCTTATTTGAGGGAGGTGAGTCTTTTTCTATTAAGGACTCCAGCTAATTGGATGAAGCCCACCCATGCTATAGAGAGTAATTGGCCTTACTCAAAGTCTGCTAATTTAAATGTCAATTTCATCTAAGATATACTCACACATCTAGAATAAAGTTTGACCAAATATCTGGGTACCATTGCCTACCCAAACTGACACATAAAATTAACCATCACACTCACTGTGTTTGTGCTGTTCCTTCATCCATCCATCCATCCAGAAAATTTTCATTTAATAGCAAATATATGCCAGGCAGGTATTGTTGTCTCCCCACTCACCCAAAGTAACATTTTCCCCTCATGGCCAATAAATCCCAGGCCAAGTGGCCACCCTCCCACCTATAGAGAATCTGCTCTGGAAATGCTCCCTACCTTTGAGCAGGGAAGGCTCTGCATAAAAAGGGGAAAAAATGCAAATATGAGTAGCATCATGCATAGATAGTGGGATAATTTCTTTTAAATTACCTTTTGTGACTCTAGCTTTTATTTTGTTTTGTTTTAATAAAATGGAATAAATGAATTCAAGGCTTTGTTAAGAAAATGGAAATTGGAAAAACCATAACAAAGAAATGTATTCAAGGTAGAAATTTAGTTCTCAGGGATTTTCAGAGGTTTATGCTTAAATCTTTAACACAAGAAATAAAAGTTCTGGAAAATGTTTTTTCATTCCCTTAGGATGGCCTTCACTTATTACATTAACAGAGTGTCTTTTTAACTGGCCTTACTGCAACCTCCCTGATGCCAAATTGGCAGAACCTCTTCTATCCCAACCTTCTGTTTCTGGGTGAAAAATGATTTTTGAAGCAAGTTTGGCTTATGCTATGCAAAAACTTTTCAGAGACCCACAGCTTCCAAGGTATTAAATAACAGCTGAGAAAAATGAAAAAAATATATAGTAGTAAACAGGGCAATAATAACAACAACAGCTTACATATGTTTCTTCGCGTTATCATAAAGGCTTTGGGGTTGAGAGGATAATTGTTTATTGTCTGTCTTTAGAGCAACTGCATAGTAAGGGCGATTGTCAACATAACAGCCTCCTTGCTTGTTTCCTATTATTTAAGACTTTTTTGCCTAGAAGGGGCCTGAGACAAGATATAGTCTGCTGATATATCCTTCTGACGAGCTAAATTCAGTGCTTCTGACTCTAGGAAGACTTGAGACATCCTGATGAGAATGTAATCTTAGTACTTTTGACTCTGGTGGTCTTGTGAAAATGAACTGTGACAAGTGGAAAGTACAGCTTTATGTTAATATTTAGAGAAACCTAAGTTTCTGAGGTAGCGTCCCACTGATGCATGAAGCAATTTGACATCTGGCATAACTGTGACTCCGACATTTTATTCTATCGTAAGTAATTTCCAAAAACGTAAGGGTGGATGAGATTCTCCTCAGAGGGTATGGATTTACATTGGTTTTTAAAGAGTCTGCCCTTCTAGCCTTTAATAACTATTATTGTCTATGTACCAATAATAATACCCATTAAGGAAAAACAGTGACTTAAGAATTTCAATTTGCTTTTGAAAGCTTATTAATGAGTGATTGCTAGACCAACACAGACATTGTTGCTGTTGTGTTTGCTGTTTATTGTTGTTTGGTTTTGTTAAGAATCATGAATACAGATAAACAGTTCAAAAAAGATGACAACAGTTGTTTGGAAAGGTAAAAAGAATGAAACATTTAATTCAAAAAACCTGATCTCTAAAGGCCTCAAAATTCTCTCTTATCTTCCACAATTGTGTAATTCTAAAAAAGGAGTCATTCATAGAGACAAAGAAAATGAGTTCTGAAACAACAACTTTAACCTTTTAATAACCTTTTAACCTCTGACAAATTTTCTTTCTCTGTAAGTATGGGAATGAGTGATAAAGTGAATGAGACAGGGGAAAGGCAGGTGGAAAACCTCTATTGCATTTTAGGAATCTTTACTACCTTCACCAGAAGTGAGACGGCAGCAGCCAGCCCACCAGCCAGTATCATGCTGCACACTACTGTTGCCTACTGCTAGGTAGCAGGACTACAGTCAGGAAATAAGATAGGAAGGTCTCTACCCACATGGGGCTGATACTCTACCCTCATTGCTATCTCTTTCTTTTGTCAGTTCAAAAGGGCCTGAGTTATTCGTTATGTTTTAGAGTAAGAATCAATGCCATTACATTAAAAGATGCTCAACATCATTGCAAGAAAATACAAACCAAAACCATGAGATACAACTTTGTACCCACTGGGATGGCTATAATCAAAAATTCAGATAATGACAAGTGCTGGCAAGGATGTGGAGAAATCAGAACCCTCAGAATGCAAAGACGGCAGCCACTGTGGAAAACAGCCTGACGGTTCCTCAAATATTAAACACAGAGTAACCGTACAACTCTGCAATTTCACTCCTAGGTATAAACCCTACAGAATTGAAAACAGATACTCAAATGAATACATGTACATGACTGTTCGTGGTATTATTATTTACAATAGCCAAAAGGTGGAGATAACCCAAATGTCTGTCAAAAATGAATGGATAAATGAAAACGTGGTATATCCATACAATGGAATATGATTCAACCATAAAAAGGACTGAAATACTGATACATGCTACAACATGGATGAACCTTGAAAACGTTATGCTAAGTGAAAGAAGCCAGCCACAAAAGACCACACATTATATCATTCCATTCATATGAAATGTCCAAAATGGAGAAATCTCTCAAGAAAGAAAGTAGATTAGTGTTTGCCTAGGGCTAGGGATTGGGTGGAGTAATAAGGAAGTGAGAGCTAACGGGCATATGGTTTCTTTTCAAGGTAATAAATATGTTATAAAATTGACTTGTGTCGATTGACTTGTGTCAGATCTATAAATATAATAAAAATCATTGAATTATATATTTTAAATGAGTGAACTGTATGAGTGTGAATTATATATCTTAATAACACTGCTTTATTTTTTTTAATTATTAAAGAACCAATGCCATGGTTATTGTCTCAAGAGGTTGGTTACCGACCTCCTAAAACAATTATCCTATCCCTAAATACTTGCACTAGTTTATCTGTACTGTTCTTGCTTGCATTACAGTCATTCTGCACATATTTATTGTCCAGTGCCTAGAGCATGGCTATTTGTTTCATCCTTGTAAGCCCTGAAGCACCTAGTGTAAAGCCATTTACATTGTAAGCACTTAATATACGTTTGAGTGACTGAACCACTCATTGGTTCAAAACTAAGAATTATTTTATTACTTAGTAAGTGCTAATTGGATAATCTTTTAAAAACACACAGGGAATGAGACAACCTTTTCCACTTAACACACTTCCTTGACTCTCTTTTAGTGTTTTTAGAATGACGACCTGAATCATTACAGGTCATTCAGAGTCTGACCTGAACCCACCTCTACAGCCTCCTCTCATCCACCTGTCCTCTGCTCTCACTTTTTCTCCTTTCAGTTCCAGAAATATGTCTTGCTCCTGTCTACCCCAGAGCTCTTTGCACGGGAGTTTTCCTGCACTCCCCTCCTCTGGTTTGTGCCCACTCCTCTTGGGATGGCAGCTTAAGCTTCCCTTCCTCAGGATGCCGTCCCTTTGACCCAAGATCACATAAAGTTTCTACGGTAGCATCTCACAACTCCTCCCATTTTCCTTATGACATGTTACACTTACTGTAGTTTGCAGTGACATTTATTGGTATGATTACCTTATGTCTTTCTCTCCCCTAAAGTGTAAACTCCATAAGAACAGAGACTCTGGCTGCCTCCTTTATTTGCGTATGCATCCCCAGAGCCTAGCATAGATCTTGGGATCTAGTAGGCATTCAGTAACACCTTTGGATGAACGCATATATTGGGCTCTTAATGGTCAATAAATAAAACAAACTATCGAAGAACCTCTGTGCTAATAGGAGCAAGACTCCATAAATTAACAATTCATGTGTCGAATCTTATTTGAAGAGCAGACACACAAAGGGATGATGAGAGTCCATATGGCAACTGCTGGACACAGTCAGGGTCAAGCTAAAAGAGTGTAGGCCCTAGGCTGGCTGGATTTGAAGCAACACAATCTGAGAGTTAAATTCCTGGGGCGTTGGGCCCCATGGGGGATGGAGGTGAGCTCCTAGAGATCCTAGAAAAACACATGCAGATGTCGATGCTTGTCCTAGAGATCGCAAGAGAAAAGGGATGAAACACATGGCCGTACAAACAAGCTGCCTAAAAATGGAAACCCAGGCTCATTATGCAGGAATCATCTCCCTCTCCCTAGATTAAAAGCAGAAAGCCAATAAAAGTGCCAATTTTATCAATAAATGCCTTCAGGCCCACGTGGACACCGCAATTCCAGCTGTGAGGGGCCCCCAACCACCACTGTGGGCCTCCGAGCTGATCTAGAAACTGCTTGGAGACTGTGTAGTAAACTTGCATCAGAGAGCAGGCTTAGCAGGGACTCCCTGGCCTCGGTTCCCAGGTTACTGCAGCTGACACCACTCTGAGCTCTTGGGTCTAAAGCACTGGGATTACTGCAACTGCTCCAACATTGCCTTTTGCCAGGCCAGGGAGGGCGCAGGGACAGCAGATGCACTCACACACCCATGACCAGGAGCCAGGGGCCCCCCTATCAGGGAACTTGAATGGAGCTCGAGGGGTCCCACAGTAGCAGCCTTAAGTGGGAGCTGTGTGAAGAAAGAGCCCCAGCCATCCAGTAGCCCAGCCCCCACC